>BQNB010037357.1:0-49498 GCA_026074375.1 Tanacetum coccineum | reverse complement strand
AATTTCTTCCTTAAGCTTTTCATTTTCAAACCTAAGGTCTTGACATATTTTACATTCTTCATTAGCCTCCTTACCCTTTTTTAATCTAGATAATTTATTTTTTAGTTCTAGCACTTCATTTTCTAATTGATTTTTAATTTGTTTTAGTGATTTGTTTTTAGCCACGACTTTTAGACCTACTTTGCATAATCGATTATATTCACTATCTAAGTCTTTTTCATCTAACGATGATTGGTCATTACTAAATAATTCGGTTTTGGAAAGTACCTCATTAGATGCTTTAGCTATAAGACATTTTTCGTCCTTAATAATTTCTTTTTCATCTTCGTCGCTATCACTCCATGATCCTCCAACGAAGGCTCTTTGATTATAGTTTCTTGATAGTTTTAGACATTCATCGATGAGATGATTTGGATCTCCACATTTAAACAATTTCCTTTTGCTTTTGCCATTTTTCTCATCTTTATTTTTTTGGGATGACTTTCTTTCATCATGTGGTTGTCTTATAAATCTTCCTTGTCTTTTAAAAAATTTCTTGAAGTCTCTTACAACCATGGCGTATTCTTCGTTTTCACTATCGAAGGTCAAACTATCTTCATCACTAGATTCCTTTTTGGCCTTTAAGGCAAGAGATCTATTTTGTTCTCTTTTGCCTTTAAACATTTCGCAATCTTTCTTTAATATCACGTCATAAACTTTCAAGTTTCCAATAAGTTCATCAAGTGATAGTGATGTTAAATCCTTTGACTCTTCAATATCCGTAACCTTTGCGCACCATTTAGGATGAAGTGCCCTAAGAAATTTCCTAACATAATTCTTGCTAGAAAAACCCTCATCAAGTACTTTTAGACTAGTAATAATAGTGTTAAATCTCGCAAAAGCATTATTTATCGATTCCTCTTCCGAAATCGTAAATTGTTCATATTGTTGAACAAGAAGATCTATTTTGTTATCTTTGACTTGAATATTACCTTGGTGAGTGATTAACAAAGTATCCTAACTTTCTTTTACGGTTTTACACATAAAAATTCTTTCGTATTCTTTACGTGGCAAACCATTATAAATTACCATTTTAGCTTCATTATTTTTAGCAAGTTTCTTTTTAAGATCTTCGTTTTGTTTATCAAATGGTACAATTTCATCCTTTTTAGTTTCGGGATTATTTTGAATAGGAGGAAAATCACCATAGGTAATAACATGTCAAAGATCTAGATCTTTTGATTTCACATAAGTTTCGAATCTATTTTTCCAATAAATAAATCCATCACTTTCAAATAGTGGTGGTCTTTGCATAGATTGCCCTTCTAAATATTTTTTTGATTTCATAGATCGATTCAAGTTTTAAAATACAGTTTATTTTAAAAATCTTGATTAACGTGGCTCTTGATACCAATTGTGGAAAACTAGAAGGGGGGTTGAATAGTTTACTGCCTTTTAATTTTATGTTTAGTTTGATTATAAAAACTTAGATTCGACTTTATGTGAATTCACAATGTGCACAATATGAACAATTTGACTAATCAAATAAGTAATGACAAGATATGAAATAAGTATGTAATATAAGAGATAAGAGATGGAAAGATCAAACCACAACACGAGGATTTATAGAGGTTCGGTAACGAAGCACCTCTTCGCCCTACTCCACTCCTCGAGCACCAAACTCAAGAGTTTTCTTCACTATGTCAACAAGCTCCATTTAGGCGGAGAGAACCGTACACAACTTAACTTACACCAATTTATGACACTAAGCGTAATGTCGAGTTCTAATCCTAGGTAGAACCAATCTATCACAACTAACCACACTACTTCACGGCAATTCACTACTTTACAAAACACCTCACAACTTTTGCTTCACTTCAAGACTTCTCTTGCGTAAAAAACTTAGATTTACTTCACACACTTCTCTTCTCTTCACTAACCAAGACACTCACTACGATCAACTAAATCTAACACTACTTACTATGATCACTGACTAATCTAACTATACTTTTAATGATTCACCACAAATCTTAACTTTTTATACTCAATAACAATACACACCTTCACAATTATACACAAATGTATTAACAAGATCTAACACAACTTTACAACAATACCAACTAAACTATAACACTTCTCGACTTGATGATAAGAAGTATTCTTCTCTTACACTTGAGGAATTAAGCTTGGATCACTTAGAAACAAAGCTTTATGATTAAATGATCAAAGGATTGTAGGAGAGTATAAACTGATTTAAAACAGAATGAAAGTGTGTGCAAAAGGTGAGAAAATCAGTGGAGAATAGGCTAGTATTTATAGGCAAACTAAGGGGGATTTTTGTCTGGCTGACCCCCTTAAGGTAGTGGTGTCTGGTCCCCTAATAATTAAGGGGTTGCACTTATAATTAAGGAGGCGCCACCCCCCCCCCCCCCATGGACACTCCCTTTTTGTCATTTTCTTGGGGAGGTGCTTTTCTGGTAAACATATTATAGCCGTTTTTAGGTAGAAAATTTGAATTCAAAATATTTATTTTGAATAAAACATTTCTTTTAAATCTAAAAATGTTTTGTAAAAGTTATAAAAATGTTTGTGACATTTTTATAAAAAAATGTGAGGTTGAATAAAAATTCCTTTGATCATAAAATACATTAAGCATTTATTTAATCATACCTTTAAGTGATTAAATTTTCAAAATGAAAATTTACTACTAATTACTTGTTTACGAATAATTTTTCATTGATCGTTTTTACATTTGTGATTATCAAAACGTAGAGAGGTCAAAAAATATTAATAACGTTTTTAGGCATTATTTCTATCAACAACTTCCTCAATCTCATCAAGATCTCCTGCAGCAGCCATGAAATCAAATTCCTCAGCTTGGAGTTAGATCCTTGTCTTTTCTTTTGAGCAATCAGCAAGTGTGTCTGAAGATAAGCAACATCCCTTTTTCTTGGTCTGACTGTGTAGTTTTTAGCAAGATGACCCAATCCTCTGCAGTTGTAACACCTTATCCGATTACCATTATTCCCATTACTAGTACCTTCAGCCCGTGCTGCTACAACATTACCATTCCCATCCTGATTCGCATTCGGATTAGCAATTTATCCCCTTAGGAACAACATATAAGCAATTCTGATTTTCCAAACATTTTTGAACACCCGGATTCTGAATTGCATTCTAAACAACCAGATTCCTGATATTCTATACTACATTATACCCATTTAGATTTCTAATATTCTGCCCTGCATACTATCTAAACTGATTCCCACCATTACCTCCAACCATCAGCATTTGTCTGACTTGACCAAAACTCATACCTGGCTGTGCAATCTGCCTATTACAAGGGTTTGATGAAATTCTTTGGTTGTTGTTAGTTGGTGTTGAGTAGTTTAGTTTAAATGCTTTAGCCATTAGAATAAGTGCCATGTTCATTGCAGTTGGGGATCTATAATGTCTTCAGGATGTGGCATTGATTGTTGCATGTAGTTCGTGTTGAATGAAGGTTGTGGGATGAAATTGTTGTTGGGTTGTGGTTGTTGCATGTAGGTAATATATGATGGTTAATCTTAGTAAAACACTGGATAGTTGTAAGGATTGTTGGAGTTTGCCATAAGTGCCAAAGGATCATGTGCTCTTGCAAGTCGTTCTGCCCTCAGTTCATTTGCCTCCGCCTGATTGTATTTCAAGAAATCATACAACTAGTGTAATCTACTTCATGCAAATCCTTTGTTTGGTGAACAATGGTAACATGTCGTCTCCATTCTGGTCTGTAAGTTGTTTAGGGAACTTAAATTGCTGGCTAATCTTTTCTGGATTAAGTATTTGTTTTCTATTGTAGTCATTCTTTTGCTTCGAAAAACAATGTTAGTAAGATCTCAATGTTTCCCTGGTCAGTGAAGTTACCATTTCCCTTCAATTGAACAACTTAGCCTATTTTGTCTTGAATCCAAATATATGTCACATTTACTTAATTTACTAAACACGTAACCAGATTTCCTAAGCAGTTTCACAACTATCAACAGCAGCATAGATTCTTCAGGAAGACCCATTAGAATGATCTGAATGGCTTGATCATCAGCTTCCATTTTCTTTACTTCCTTTTCAGTAAGTTCATCATCGGTCTGCTCATGAAAGGTTTCAGCAACAAGAACTTCATGGTTCGGATCACCTGGTTCAAGAATCATTCGCTTGACATATGGACCATTCATAATGGAGTTGTAGATTAACTTTCCATTTGGTTTACTCTTTGCAATAGAAGCAAGACGTGAAGGGACCATGAACATAGTTGTCTTTGTTAAGCATAGGTGGACGATTTTCGGAACCAGCAGCATAAATGTATTGTTGAATCGACATTGCAAAAATTAATGTGAAATGATATAGTAGGATTGTTTTAGTTATTAGTGATTATGAGTTGTTCTTGATTGTAGTTTAAAGTGATTAGGTCCTTGTTATTTTACGAGATTTTACTAATCTTGATTAAACTGGGAAAATAAGTTAATACTTCACAGGATTTTACTAATCTAAGATAAACCGTTGAAAATAACTTGTGTTTGAAATGTCACAAATCTCTATGAAGTTTTGTTGCACAAATCACTGTTGCGCAAATCACTCTTGCACAAATCACTGTTGCATAAATAATTTCCCCAACTTTGCCGGATACATGGTCACATATGCTACCAAGAAGAAATATGGGCAGTTGTTTTATTAAGTGCTATATGTAAACAAAATCGCAACGAAATAGAACCACTGTAATACACAAATCGCTATCTAGGCACCAATTACACAAATTCGCTAATGAAGAAATGCATAAATCGCTATTCTTTCAATGTCACAAAATCACTATCTTTAAACCAAAATCACTATCTTTCAAACCACAGATCACTATCTTCAAAAACACATCCACTTTCTTCAAACTTTCCGGAAAATAGCTTTCTAAATCAATTAAAAAACACTTGGTAGGGCCATAAGCAAGGTGGTCCTTGCTTTTCTCTCTCTTTCTCTGGCTACAATCTCTTCAGCAGTTCTAGGAGGCAAAACCTTAATTTGTCCTGATGTATCTGTAGTGATTGAAACAGGACCATTCCCATTTTGTATAACCTCCCAAATTGGATAATCTGTATGGGCCAAATAGTGCTCCATCTTCATAGCCCAGATATCATATTCTCCCTTTTTGAGAATAGGCAGCTTGATGGTTGAAACTGTATGAGGAGTTTGTTGGGTTGGTGTTTGTGATGATGGTGGAGGTGGTGGTGGTGGTGGAATTTCTTCTTGTGATGTTGATGGCATCATGTTTAGTTTAGGAATATGAGAGTTTGATTTGATTGTTTTTCTTATTCAGAGTTTCTCACAGGCTCTGATACCACTTGTGAGTCCCTAAACGAATAGATCTTTGTAGCCTATGAAGGATGATAGCCAAACTGTATAAATACAACTGACTATGTAGAAACACTGATTATGAATACTATATGTTGATGCGGAATCTCAACACAAGTACTAAGAAAAACAATGTATAACTAAATAACAACTTCTATTAATCTGCTTTTAACACTTACAGATTACTAACTATTTTAGATATGATATTGCTATGAGATATCTTGAGGACGTACATCTAACTATGCCCAAAGGGATCCTTTTATAAACTAAGGATAAACCCTAACAGAACAGGCTTACAAAACGCATACTTATCTTTTCCTAAGATATCTCATACACATCTCTTAAACGGTACTAACTATTTTCTAACTAACGGTACTAACTAATCGATCAGTACTTACATTTTGTACTGTCGGTACTAACTATAACTAACAGTACTAACTATATTGTACTGTCGGTACTAACTTACTAAAACATAAATCCTAACAAATCCTGCAAATGTTGAGGAAACATGTGCTTATTTTGAATCATTATATAATAATTTAGCTATAGAGGTTGAGAAAGTTAACACTGTCAATCGCAAAATGAAAGAAACAAATGTTGATTTGACCACTAAGCTTGCTAGATATAAAAATCAAGAAAAGTGTTTTGAAATTAATGAAGAAATATATGATAAGCCTGAAAGATGTTACCAAAAGTCTGTTTATCAAGAGCAATGTATTACTAAAAAGATAAATGCACTTCACTTAAGTTCTGCTAAAACGATAACAACTTTGAATGAGGAAATTGCAAATTTAAATAATCAGCTTTCAAAAGAAAAATCAAATGTTTCTTGTCTTCAACAAGAGAAGAAAAATTTGAAGTCTAATTTCAAAACACGCGAAGATGAGCTTATTGGATCCTCAGACCGAAGTCTGTGGAATGAACATCCGTTTTGCACCAATTGGATGGTGTCGGATCGTAGAGGCACCACATTGTTCCCGTTGGGGAACTCAATGGTGTTTCGATAGCCCTCGTGGCTTGGTCAGGAATAATCTCCTAAAGTATGGGGTGGATTTCCATTTTCCATGATGGTTAACAAAAAGGAAAATTTATAAAACAAAGGGAACCAAGAAAAGATAGATTACGAGAAAGCTAATTGACAAGAATATAAAAATCTCACTTGATAGGAATCTAGTGAGTAGACCTAAGCTAGATATAATCCGAAACTTAGACTATTCCCCATCAACGATGCCAAAAACTTGATGTGGATGTTGCAAATGCAGAAGATTTACAACCCTCCTAGGCAATGTACCTAACCATTGTAGTGTAGTATAGGTAAGACTCGGGGGTTATTATCGTTCTCTAGGGGAATAGTTTAGGTAGGCTCGAATTGTATGGTTACTAAGGTCTAGAGGTTGGGAGAAAATTATTTTTGTGTTTTTATATTTTTTTATAGCAAGTAAAATCTCGGGTTTGAAAGGGGTTTGATTAAAATAATTAACTACTCCTAATTCTATACTAATTGCAGAAAAGTAAAGTGATGGAAAAACACGTATGGTTAAACAAATGTGTTTACCTAATCATGCACTACTCCCTAGTTGTCTTCTCCGATTTTATTACCCGTCACCCTCGTAATGGAATGTGTAAGTATTTAATAAATTAAACACCTAACTCGGAATCTACCCAAATGGCAAGGTAGTATAAAGACTATTGTTAGGCTTCCTCTAACCTAGCCTTGTTTCCCTAGACGTCTTCACTTTGAAATTAGGAAACTAGTTTTCTAAAGCCTAACGCGCACATCATTAACAAGAAGTAATAACAAAAGATAAACAACTAGGTTTCATGCAATCGTAAGCAAACACTATTTAGATTTAGCCAAGCATGTTAATTAAAAGTGAAGAACAATTAATCAAACAACACATAGACATATCAAATGATAAAAAGGGATAAACAACTTCACTTCAATTAAACATGGAGTTATGGTGAGTACACAAGGGTTAGAAAAACCTAAGAAAATGACCTAAATGTCTACTCCAAAGCTTACTAACGATTTCCACATGATTTTTCCACATAAAACCTAAAAATAGGGGTTGTATATATAAGCCCGCAACTCTGATGGCGTCGCTTATTAATTCTGACATCGTCAGCCCGCCAAATCTTCTTAGGGCTTTTCTTTGTCGACTACTTTGACGCCGTCACAGAAACTTATGATGGTGTCGCCTTGTAATCATGACGGCGTTAGATGGGAATCCTTACGCTGTCTTCATGACCTGTAAACCATGCTTGATCAAAATTCCATAGAGTTGCATTCTTGTCTTGTTTCTTCCCAAATTGAGTCCAAGTCACGTGTATTTCCTCCAAATGCTTCCTAAATGCTAAAACAATAATAAGAAACGATTAAGCACAATAAATGGGGATATTTGCATGATTTTGGGGGTTAAATGACCTTGAAAAAGTATATAAAATGACACCTCATCAGCGTAGTTGGCCAATTTAACTACGCCATAGTTGAGTCGAAATCTATAAATAGAGGCACATTCCTTGCTCATTCGTATCATTCGTTGACAAGGGAGTTCCAGGGATCTACTAGGGCTTCAAGAGAAAGAAGAATTCAGCTCCATTGATCACTAGTCCAAGGGAGAAATCAACTTTACTAATTCCTTGTATTAATCATTCATCAAAGACATTGTAAGATCACAATGTTTATTCAATCTATGAATTCCTTCATTATTTCTTATGTTATTTATAGCATGAGTGGCTAAGCACCTTAAGTGCTAGCCTTGTTATGATTTTGTTATAGTTTTGATGTTTGCTTCCTGTTGAATTATTGTTTTATGAATATCCTTATTGCCTGTTGCATGATCCCTGAGTTTTGGTAGTGTTAAGGATAGTGTAGATCCTGTTAGGCTTTATATTAGGCTTACATGTTGAACTAAGGGTTAACAGGCAGAGCCGGCCTTAGTGTTGGGCGACAACCCAAGGCAGTAATTTGGAAGGGGGCAGAATTTTGTTGTTCCATGTTATAATACACTAGGTTTAATTTTAAAAGCACATCTAAGTTTTATATCCACATTCATGCATAATTTGTGTGATTAGCTAGTGCATAGTTTAACTTTTGTTTCATGTTGACTTGATTATTTAGTTCAATAACTTATTATTCATAGTGGCCACTGGCCATGCATGTTATTGATGTTTGGCTCATCTTATCCCTTAATCGATAATAACCCTCATGCTTATTTGGTTGATGTTACTACTATTTTTTGTTGGAAAAATTTAGTGAAAAAATAAGTTTTCACTGACTTTGGACATAGATAATTATTAGTGAATATAATTATTATGGTTAAGGCTTTATAACGAGCCATTATATGTTCAAAACGGAGTTAGTGTGAATAAGATATCGAGTCTCGAAGAAGGGTAGTTGGAATGGAGGGGAAAATGGTTATGTGTAATGGTTAAATTATGGGTTAAATGACAATTAATGGTCATCAAATACATTAATAGGAATTAAATTGAATAGTTAATATATGGTCAAATGTAACAGTTTTGTCTTCATGAACCATTAGTATTATTAATCATCCTACCGTTATTTTATTGATTCATTTCACTATAAATTGAAAGTTAGTCTTTCTAGCAGAATTTCGGGCAATTTTTCAATTTCGGCAGTACTCCTGCTCCGGCCGTTGTACCCTGGGAAATAATCGTGATTATTGTACACGAAATTGTTTTAAGGGAAGCATGTCCAACACGTGTCTCGGTCATCTTTGTTGATAATTTCAGGTTGGACGTTGTTCAGATACGTCATATACTCTCTTCAAAGTATATTGTAAGTTTTCTTCTTGATATTATAATTTAAATTATACATAAACGGTGTCACTATTTCCTACTATTTGGTTCAGTTCCTGAGCCCTTCTGTCTTTCAGTAGATTTAAACATAAAATCCCCTAAGTGTTTCTCAAGCTGAAGTCTTTCAGCTTGAGTCGTTGAAGCTTCTTTAGCGTCAGCTCTTCAGGTTCTTAGAAGATTGGGAAGTATCTTCACTTCAGTTTATGCAGCGGTATAGAAACTGAAGAAGGCCCTTGGTTGGAGCTTCAGTTCAGCTTGATTGACAATTCCAAGCTGAACGTTGTCTATCTCCTTAACAGAAGTTAAAATGTGTTCCTTCACTTCTAGAAGGTTTACAAGGCGGGAAAAAGATTGCTTTATGTCAAAAGGAATAAAGCAATCTTCTTAGGAAATGTTACTTCTAAAGTTGGTATAGAAGTACATCAACTTTCCTTAAAGGACTATACCTGGTACTATATAGCATGTGTACATTAAATGGTAGTTCAACCACCCATTTAACGCTTAACACGTGTATTAGGTTAACTTGTAAACCTTAATCCCTTTGCCTATAAAAGGAAAGGGATTCCCAGAGTAAATGTTATCTCTTCCAATTAATGTGATACACATTGAAGAGTTCATTTATCTCTCAAACAAACTGACTCGTACTACTGAAAGCTGAAGCTTCAGTGTAGTCATAACAAGTTTGTTTTCTTATTTCTCATAATTTTGGTTAGAGAATAAGTTCGAAGGAGATAACACCCCAATTTTCATTCAAACACCTTGATATTTCGCAAGCAAGGTGTGTCATAGATTCTTTATTTGATTCTAATAAAAGTCTATACGTTGAAAAGTATTTCTGTGTGTTTTAAACTTGTTCTTTATATTGCTTAGGGTATCAGAGTGGTATCAGAGCCTTCTAGTTTATAAAATCTCGTAAAAAAGGTTATATAAAGGCTCAAAGGTTTTTAAAATCAAGATCCATCTTAAATGGCATCAGTAGAGGTACCACAGACGCTTGAATATAGGGGTGGCTGTAACAACCGGCAATTTTTAGAATTTTAAATGACTATTTTACCCTTTGACTTTTTGGGTCCGACTTGACTTTTTGACTTTTGACCTTTTATTGTCTCTTAAAAACGATTACCGCGTAACCGGTAATTTTTCAGAACATATTTAAATAATAAATCATATTTATTATTACATATCTCTCATGTGCAAATTTATTTTTTTTACTTTTTTGACTTGAAAACGAGAAGATATATGTTATTCCTAAGTGGACTTAAAAAAAAAACGACCAGCTAAATCACGTTTTCACGAATCGGACTCTAAAGCAATTTGATGTAAAACGACATTTCGGACAACTTTTTGGTTTTGCCCGAGACCCAAAAACAAGCAGAAAATGACTGAAATACCCTCGCAAAATTTTGAAAACAAGAACAACGCGTACCGACGCGAAAATAATTAAAATATATTTAATTATTACTTTTTATTAAATAAAAATATTTAATAATTTATTTAATATTTTATTCAAAAACATTTATTTAAAAACGAGAAAATTCAAGTTAGAGTTTTATTTACGGACAAAGCTTACCCAATAATTTCCTAAGAAATAACAAACATTTTAAATAAATGTTATAAAACATTTAAGAAATACTAGTCATGTAAATACTCATTTTTGTGGGAAAATCATTTGGAACGCAATGGCGTAAATTTCGTGTTTTGAATCATCTGTTAAGTGGCTCAAACGAGTCCCGAAAAAGATTACATATTTGGTCCTTCTCGTAATAACTTACAACTTTTACCCTAAACTATGTTACACTTGTCTCTTTTTTTTAAACTTTCCAATATAAACATGTAAACATTATGGTTAGTTCATTTAAATAAGAAAACCCTAGCCCCCATCTTATTCTCTCTCTTTTTCTGGCCATGCTCCGGCGTTGCTCCAGCCACCACACCGACGCAGCACCTCCACACCACCTCACTACCTCCATCGCCGATCCAACACCATCACCATCTACCAAACCGATGCACCACACCACATAACCACCCATCACCACCCAACCACCGTACCACCGCCATCTGCTCAACACCACAAATGGTGCGTTTGGTTTATCAGAACCACCATATGGTGCGTTTGGTTTTAAAAACTGCACCAGAGGGTATGTTTGTTTTTCTTGTAAGCACCAAGGGTGCGTTGGGTTGAATACACGACCCAAAAGGGGTGCATGTGGTTTACCAGAATAAGCACCAAGGGTGCGTTGGGTTTTCATAGCACCAAGGGGTGTGCTTGGTTGTTATTTACACCAAAAGGGTGCGTTTAGATCTGGAAAAAAAAGCACCATAGGGTGCATTTGGTTTATGAAACAGCACAAGGGTGTGTTTGGTTTAAGATAAACACCATAAGGGTGCGTTTGGTTTGACAGAAAACCACATAGGGTGCGTTTGGCTTAACTGAAAACAACATAGGGTGCGTTTGGCTTAACAGAAAACCACATAGGGTCCGTTTGGTTTAGCAGAAAAACACAAAGGGTGTGTTTGGTTGTTCTAAACACCACAAAGGGTGCGTTTAGTTTAGCAGAAACTGCCAAAAGGGGTGTTTGGTTTAGCAGAAACTGCCAAAAGGGGTGTTTGGTTTAGCAGAAACTGCCAAAAGGGGAGTTTGGTTTAGCAGAACTACCAAAAAGGGGCGTTTGGTTTTAGCAACAACCTTTAGGGTGCGTTTGATGGTATAAAGCGACTAATAAATCATATTACAATTGTGTTGGGTTTAAGCAGGATAACCTATCCATGGAAACGTGGGATTGTTTGGGTTTAGCAAAACTGCCAAAAGGGGGAGTTTGGATTTAGGGCAGAACTACAAAAATGGGACGTTTTGGTTACTTTATTGTAAGCAACAACCTTTAGTGGTGCGAGTTGATGGAATAAACGCTGACTAATAAAAGAGCATATACAGGACGTAATATTTAGTAATAAATCTTATCTAAATGGTGGGCGATTAAAATGGATTAAGATAAATATTGCTATATAATGATTTAAATTGGATTGTGTCGATTAAGAGCTTTAGGAGTGTAATCTTGGATTTGACATACTTTTGTCACTCGTAGATTTAGTTGTTCGATTATATATTATAAACAAAGGGTATTTTGCAGGAAGCGGGTTGACTTTTTACATGAAAACCATAGATTTAACTATATGGAAAACGTCTTATAAACCGAATAGACAGAGCGGAAATTTTCTATATCAATTACAATACTTGTATTTTCGACAACACAATTATCTTTTATAGTAAGAAAATCTCCGTGCCAAGGGCGAACGAAATTAGACTAAATTATAAAAGTTAAGATTTTATATATTTCTAACTATAAGATAAAGAGTATAACACTTTTAGTACAAGAAACTGTTGAAAACATCCGTTAACTTGATTCGTAACTTAAAAAACGTGCCATTATACTTTTATACAGAGAACATTTATTAATTAAAAGTGTGATTGTTTCAAACACGGTCGAATATTTTTTTATCAACTATATTTTCCTCACGGTTTCTTAAATAATACTTGCAAGAATTATATATACCGACCCGCCGATTATTATTGACTGATTGTGCTTATAGTTCATAGTAATAGCACCATATGAATAATATACATGATCATTTTTTCATATGTATTAATAAACAAGAATATATTATCATAATTTGTTATATAAATCACCATATGAATATATATACAGTTTGACTTATTTTCTATTTAATCCAACCAACAAACCATTACAAATTGCAAATCTAAATGCGATTTATCAACGAGTCTTGTGGATAGAAGAAATCAACCATCGAAAAAACTCAAAATGCATAGTCTATGGCTAGTGGACCATACCGATAAGATAAACCGCAACTTCTATGGATGGTCGACGAGCCGTTCTGATTTTCCGTTTGGGTGTAGCTTAATAAGTGCAATCCTGCCAACGTGTTCTACAACATCGAGGTGAATATAAAAGCCCCTCTTTCATGTTTTAACAATTACTTTACCAAATCTCGGGGGACGAATACATGCTCATTACAACTTGTTGCATACTTTTGTTTACTTACTCATAACCTAACTTATTTACATAACATCGGGTTTACTTGTGAGTGAGTATGAGTCACATTCTTTCGTACTTATGGATTTTAAGTACGTGAGGGGAAAAGGCTCTTTACTGTGCATACATGTGATGGTTATTTTCTTCATTGGGGACACATAGTGGTTTCGTTGGTTATCATCTCGCTGTTTATACGGTGTTGATCCTAAGGATCTGCGATTTAGACCCGTCTCTTTGCCAGAAAACTATCATGAACTGTTAATTACGGATTGTAAGCGTGAATGTTATAAATAGAACTATATGACGTGAGTTATCCCTATCCTCTGGATTAGCGCCCCATCCACGTGCTTCCCGGTAAACGTGATATATACCATGTCACATCTTCATTGTGTCAGTTGGTCAGACATCGCGGGGTAGGGAAGAATACAAATTAGCATATTATATGCTACTCACAAAAATTTTAGCGTTCGGTGTCATGAGCATAGAGCGCAACATGGTAATAACATATTATAGTTATACTGGAATCTGTTATAGAAGTCGCACAAACATTTTTGAAATCTGTGGTCTCACACTACTTTTGTTGAACCTCTACTATAGACTAAACACTTTTCATTATAACTGTGACGGTGTGGAAGCAGTAGACACTTGGGGATACTCGTTTTCAGTCTAGCATTAGCACACTTACGGGGGGATTTTTGGCGACTATTATAGATGATTGAAAGGTCTTGAATCCTTGTGAACACCCTATCAAATGGACATTTTGTTATTAGAAATATAGAAGGTATATGACAATAATACCTAGTTTGGGGCAGTTAAACATATGAAATGCCATATGTATCATTAACGTTCGGTGTCATGAGCTTAATGGGTGAAAGAAAAGAAGTTGTTATACATCGCATTTGTTGCTTTGTTTTCCCGAGAACTAATTATGTGTTCAAGGATCTTTACTTACTGATTACCTTAAACTCTATGAATTTCACTCAACTTTGTTGTTGACGTTTTAAACATGTTTTATCCCAGGTAATCAAGGCTGAAGGCAACGATGGCGTAGAGATGTCGTGCGTGTATGGTGATTGAAATAAAGGAAAGGCTACTTGTGTGTTCCGGTCTTTCAAAAACAATGTCTTGTGTTATGTTTAAAACAATGTCTTTTATTTGAACAATTGTCTTTCAAATACTGTATGGTTAGGGTTACGATTCTGTGGGGACCTAACGCATTTTAACTCTGAATAATTATGGAACACATGTGATTTAAACGTCTTATTTAGGTTATTTTCTATATTCGTGGTAAAGGATGCTATTTAGTAACACCAAATTGCTAATTTTCGCTGTGCAATCCGATGCCCCTCGGGGCGGGTGTTACAGTCAAAGAAGCCAGAAGGACAATGGACTACAGATGAGAGAAAGGCTGCTAACTTAGATCAGCGAATCAAAAGTCTCATCATGTCCGTCCTTCCTGATGACCAAATGAATTTTGTCTTAAATTGCTTAACAGCTAAATCAACATGGGAAGACCTGATACTGTATCATGGGGCTCCTCTCATGTAAAAGAAAGTAGGGTCATGGACCTGAAGTTATGCTTAAACACCTTCAAATTCAAAGAAGACGAATCTCTAACACAAACTTTCACTAGATATAAAGCTTTGATGAATGAGTTAGTAAATGATGGCATCAAACTTTAAAAGGTTAAAATAAATACTGGTTTTATAAATGGGTTACCAAAGAAGTGACTAAGTTTCTGCCAAAGCCTTAGAAACACAAATCATGTGAAATATTCTGAGCTTGCTTCTCTATTTGGTAAACTTAAATATGAAGAAAACTAAATAGACAGTATTTATAAGACTGAAAAGAACAAATCTCTTATCTCTGCAACACCTTTGTCAACTGCTTTCTTCTCTACCTCTATTGTCCAGGACTTTCAAGATAGTCTTGATGATGAAGAGGATACAAGAAGCAGTCATGAGTACCTGAATGAGCTAGAAGAAGAATATCAAGCAAGAGCTCTTTTGGACAAGTCTAAAAGATTCTTCAAAAAGGGTACTTAAAGGTTCAGCAGTGCAAAAGCGACTGACCAAACTAAATGCCATAAATGTGGAAATAGGGTCATTTTGTAAGAGACTATTGGTCAAAGACTTCAGTTCCATCGTATCAATCATCCTTTCAATCAAAATCTCTCAGTTCCCTTCAACACAAACTAGAACTAACGCCTACCAAGGACTTTGAAGCCAAATACAACAAAGTCAAGGCTAAGCTGGCACTTCTAAGTTCAAGTGATTCATCTTCCAAAGCCTTAATGGTAAAGAACAAATGTCTTATCACTGAAGCCTATGAATGGGATGAAGTGGAAGTGTCGTCAGATGACAATGAGATGGTGGAAGTTAAAGTACTCATGGCACTAGCTAAAGAAAATGATGATGTCAGCAAAGAAGGCGCCAAAAATGGTAAATGGGTGAAAATCTCCATGATAAAGGTACACACTCTTCTTGAAATGGAAGATAATGATGATAGAACAACCTATCTAGATTATTTTTGTATCGATCTAAATTATTTTGAAAAACAAAGAAATAATCTTTTGTCAAAACATAGAGATCTTGTTCATGAACTGAATGCATGTAAAGAACAACTTTTAGTATTAAAACAAGCAAAACTTGATTTTCTTACCATGCAGCATGTAAACACTGAGATTCTCAAAGAGAATAAAAACTTATGAACAAAACTGAAAGAGCTAACAACAATCACTAAAACAAGGCTTAACAATTCTAACAAAGTAAATTAGTGTATCAGTGAACAAATCCCCTCTCAAAAGAAGAGAATTCTAGGAGTTGATCAACTCACTGAAGATCCCTCCAGTTTTGGGAAAAAAGACCTTGTCTTTGTAAAATCCTCAGCTAATGACACAAAAGTGTCCATACCTGGTGTTGAAAGACCTTGGTTGTTTGAAGCTGAAGGTTTTATTTTGCCAAATCATGATATTGGTAGGATACACCCAACTGATTCACAAAGAAATACAAATAATCCTTCAGTTGTTGTCACTGACTCTTCAATGACTGATTATGATTTTGCAGATGAATCTTCTGTCTGTAGCACCCCTCTTCCTCTACTGAAGAAGTTGGATGGTGCTGAACCTATTTCTAGACCAAAGATTATCAAATCAATTTTATGGTCAAAATCCACATTCAAAGCTGAAACTTTAAAAGGTGTCATAATAAATGAACCATCCTCAACTCTTACTAAGGATAACAAAAGCTCTTCAACTTCAAAAGTTAACTCAGCTCCTGCTGGTAAACTAGAGAGTGTGAAAATTGAAGATGATCCTCCTTTGGCTATTGTAATAAAAGAACTAAACAACCTAAAATTACAATTTAGCAAGAGTCATCCATCTTACTCCAGAAGTAATCAACCACTACATGTTCCACAAAATCTACTTCAAAACAAATACAAAGCACAATTCAAAAGGAATTGTAATCTATGTGGCTTAAACAACCATCTCTCTAAAAGTTATTATAAAGTTATGTTTTGTAAAAAATGTAAGAAGAATACATTTCCACCATGAACATGTCTCAGCATCTCAAAAGTTTGGGTAGATCTTCATCAAGATCTAAAATCCTAAGACCATCAAAATGGTTCTTTTCACCCGGCACACACTGTAGTTGTATAGATCATTTATCTAGTGAATGTTTATACTATCCCATATGTGGATTATATGGAAGTTATGACCATGACACAAATGGTCATAATAGGATTATCTCTCTAGAAAGAGAGATCAATCCAAGAAATCCTCAACATACATTCAAAAGATGTGAAGTTTGTGGCAGCTCAACTCATACCACAACTGATCACTATGATATCGAATGGTTCAAAAGAGGTGAAGCACTTCAAGCCAAAAAGGCTGAGGCTCTAAAATCAACGAGAGTTGAATCATCAAATGCTAACAGATCCAAGACTCCCACTAAAAGGTGGGTTTCTAAGCGAAACTAACCATTCTGAACGTATTTGTGCAGTGTGACATCAGGAAGCCCATCTGGTACCTGGACAGTGGATGCCTAAGGCATATGACTGGTGTCAAGAGTTACCTGCACAAATTCGTGGAACAATCATGACCTAAAGTAGTATTTAGAGATAACTCTACATGCACAACTGAAGGTTATGGCTTTATCAAATATAATGGTATATTTTTCACAAAAGTAGCATTTGTAAATGGTCTTAAGTACAATCTAATTAGCATCAGTCAACTTTGTGATGCTAAGTATATTGTTCAGTTTGATGAGAAAAGAGGAACACTCTTCAACTCAAACAAAGAAGTTGTAATGATTGCTCCAAGAGTAAGAGATGTATATGTTCTTGACATGACATCTTCTGCTCAAGAATTGTGCTTCTTTGCCAAAGCTTCTGAAAATCTCAGCTGGCTTTGGCATAAAAGACTTGCTCATCTAAACATCAAAACAATCAACAAACTGTCAAAACAAAATCTTGTTATTGGTCTTCCCTTACTTGTCCACTCAAAGGACAAACCATATTTATCATGTGAAAAGGGAAAGCATCATAGAGCCAGCTTAAAAAAAACAAACATCTTCTATCAAGAAATGTCTTCATCTTTTTCACATGGATTTATTTGGACCTGTAACTCCTAGGTCCATTAACCATGAAAAGTACACCCTTGTCATTGTTGATGAGTACTCAAGGTACACCTGGGTATACTTCTTGAAGAAGAAAAGTCAAGAACCCAAAACCATCATGTCTTTAATCAAAAGAGTTGAAAATCAAAATGACATCAAAGTCAAACAACTCAGAACTGACAATGGTACTGAATTCAAGAATAACATTCTTGTCAACTTCTATGATGAAAAAGGGATCTCTCAAAACTTTTCCTCTCCATACACACCTGGACAAAATGGTGTTGATAAGAGGAAAAATAGAACCCACATAGAAGTTGCAAGAACAATGCTTTCAGGATCTGTATTTTCTAAACAATATTGGACTGAAGCTATAGCCACTGCATGCTACACTCAAAACAGATCCACCATTGTGAAAAGACATCTTAAAACTCTTTATGAAATTTTTGGTAAGAGAATCCCAAACATCAATTTTCTTCATGTCTTTGGATGCCAGCTTACATCCATAATTTTAAAGATCACTTAGGAAAATTTGAGGAAAAAGTTGATGATGGTTATCTTATTAGATACTCACTTGTTTCCAAGGCCTTCAGAGTCTTCAACACAAGAAGACAACAAACTGAAGAAACCTATCACATCACATTTGATGAAAGCCCTAATGCTATCAAATTCTCAAAACCTTCAGTTGACAACATCAACATTGCTAAAACAGAAAGATATCCACCTAATAAATATCTTCATCCGTATGAACCTTCTCAAAGGTATCAAACAAACAACAATGATGTGTCCTTCATAGAACCTTATGAATATCCTAAACTAGTTGTTCTTGAAACTGAAGTTTCATCTGACCAAAATGGCCAAACTGATCAAAATAATCATAATGATCAAAATGATCAATCGGTTCAAAATGATGAAATCTTAAATGATGATCATTCTGAACATTCCACTCACACCAATGATGAACAAATCATTGATAATCTCCCAAACACTGAAGACATTCAGATCTCTAAACATTTATTCTCTCCAAGTGTAGAGGATACTTCACTACAAAATACAATTCCAATCCCAACTCCACCCTTACCCATTCCATCAATGGTCACTCCAGCTCCTCAAGATAGATGGTCTCAGGACAAACACATTGAGCTGGTCAATATCATTGGTAATCTAGGGGTAGAATGCTTACAAGAGCCATGGCCAAACAACTTAGTGCTGCTTTAGCTCATGAATGTCTCTTTGTAGATTTTCTCTCTAAGGAAGAACCTAAAAAGGTTTCTGAAGCACTAAAGCATCCTGGATGGGTTGATGCCATGCAAGATGAACCAAACCAATTTGCCAAAAACAAAGTCTGGACATTAGTTCCTTGGTATGTGCTTAATTACACATACCATTTTCTAATAAAACCGGACTTAAATGACCAAAAAACGTACCAAAAATACATTGTATATGTATGTTTTATTATATAGGAAATGGATATCTGAGAAAAGGACAAAAAACAAAGCCAAAAATGACAAAACCGAGCACGGAATGGAAAAGCGTGAACAAAGTCAAAGCCGAAACCGAAGAAAACTTATCGAGCCAATCCAACCCTTTTTATTAGGCCAAGTCGGCCCAATAAGCCATCAAGACTAGGCTTATATAAGCCTTTATCTCAAATTGGGCTTATATTTCAAATCTGCCAAAACCAAACGGCTCAAAATACTTGAATAAGCCCAATCACTCATGTAACAAACTTTAGCCCAAACCCTTTTACACCTTAACCACTATTAGTCATAAAAGGACTATGGGTGTAATTCCACCATACACCCTTAAGGGCCAAACTTGCCAAGTCCTTAAAACTTACACACCACAAAGGACCATCATTGCAATCATACATATCAAAATGAGGGGCTTAAATTGTCAATTTCCCAAACTTAAACCCTGTTAACCATGAACCAAGTTTACCTGCCTAAGTTACTATTTACCTTCCCTGTCACTCTCAACCTTAAAACCCTCTTCACCCCACAACAAAAACATCTCTTTCCCTTAAACCCCACCTCATAACAGTCCAATTGCCACCTTGGCAATCCTAAACAACACCATTGGACAACTTTTTCGTATTAAGACGAGTTATCTAATTTGACATTTCAAAATTTAACCTACTGGTGAACCAGTAACTATTTACTGTTCAACACCACTTTACAATTTATTTTTAAAGTTTTGTTTATCGTAAACGACGTATATTATTCGTTATAGCCCTTTATTAGCGATTCTTTCGAGCACGTCATCGTTTTTAAAAATTTCCAATCATATTAATGAAGTTTTCAAAAATAAAAGTCCCTATAACAGTAAACTTTTTTATAAAAATATATTTTAAAAAACCCGGTATTTAACGTAAAACGTACATTTGTCGTATCTTTTTTGTTATAAATCGGTTTTTCGAGTTTCTTACCTTTTTGGAATCGTCATGAGACGTACTATCTTTATAAAACACAATATGACTGTCACAAAATATGAACCAAAACAGCCCCTTTATATCTTTTATATAACTAATTATATAAACTTGTTTTTAATTTACTTTTCAATCTAATAAAATACCACAAGTTTTCCACAACCTTTTATATCATATGTCATACATATATAATGTCTATACTTCGTCCATGAGTTCATATTATCAAGATCACAAGTGTAAGTTTAATTTTCATGATTAAAGTTTCCTAATGGTGATTTTTCTATATAGAACATATATGTACATAAAATGATAAATGTAAAGTTATAAAGAGTTTTAGATAACCTTAGTATGATGAGGTATATTGATCAACAAAATCCAAACCCTTGTTTAGATTATAAACCCTAGCTTTTTCAACCAAGAAAACCCTAACTATCAAAATGAAACCCTAGCTTTCTTTCTTGTTTCAATACTTGTAAAAGCCTAACCAACACTTCAAATCGCCTTGAGTTATCTTAGATATGATGTATGAGTGTATGTAAATGTTGTAGGATAAAATTTTATGGGTGGTTTGTGTTGGTGTTTTTGTGTCGTGGCCTAGCAAAGAGAGAAAGAGAGAATTGGTTTATTTTTGGTTAAGTAATGAAGTGTATGTTATCTCATTGTATGTATGCAATATCTATATAAAAAGGGTGGTCAAGACCAAGACTTTCAAAAGGGGGGAGGGAAGTTGGTCTTGGGAACAAGATGAGTATAATGGGGAGTCTTGGTCAAGATAACATAAACTAGTCCAAGTTGTGTTTATTGGTTCCCTAAAGAAGATGTTATCCCATGAAATCAAGGTAGATGTTTTGCTAGTTCTTTATTTGCCAAATGAAAATGAAAGTATATATTGATAATGTATAAGTTGTAGTTTTATTAAAACATAATGCATAACTTTGTAAGTGTATTATATGTTCTAATTATTTTCGTGTAAGATTCGGCTCAAGTGATGAATGTAGGTAAAGTTTTATAAAACTTTAAGCATTAGATATAAACATAGGTATTTGTTGAAGCGTAAAAAAGTTTTGGTGCTTCCGGGTATGTCTAAACGTATTTAATTGCGAAACGTAACTAATTTATGTAACCGATAAAAATAAATATAAAAAGTTAATTATTACTTTCATAAAATAATATAACGCTTTCTTGATGAAAACTTTAATTTGTTTGTTGTCCGTTTACGTTAAATGTTGATTTTTAGCTTCGCGATTTAACTATGTAATAAGGATTAAAAATAATTGCGTACTAGAGACGGCTACAAAAATAAATAGTGAATAGCTATGACTAGCATGCATCTATACAAACTTGACCTGAAAATACGAAATGTTACAGTCTCCTCCGGTTAGAAGAGCCTTGTCCTCAAGGCTCTAGGTCGCAACACCTGAAGAAGGCATGGGTTCAGTGAAAAGGTGCGGAAATTTCTTCCGGATTTGTGTTGATGAAGAGGTGTAGGTTTTAAGGTGACTACTCTCAGCATGACATGGTTCTTCCTAAATGCATAGGTAATCAGTCTAACTAATCAAATATACATAGGTGATTAGGCTATGTATATTTGAGGGCCAACGATGCAATGCTCATTTTCGTCAAAATAGTGTGATGTATGAAATGTATCAAATAGTTTTATAACGAAATGAAATAGTCAATAAAGTAAACGTGAAGTAGCTCATAGGGTGACAACAAAATGGTTTATAGGTTGACATCGAGATTGTTTGTAAAGCGATAGGTCATAACAAGTATAAAGAATATCCGAACAAACGCAGAAGTAGTCAAAGAAAATGAACGTAAAGAATTATTCAATCAACAAAATGAACGTAAAGAGTCGTGTTCTAAAGGTAGGTGCTCCAAGGTGACACGTATGAGGTGACAAGTTAATTGTCGTACTCCCATCAACTGGAAGACTTCAAAACGATGGATTACGAAACAACATATGCGATTCAAAATCATAAGAAGAGTGTTCCAACTCGGAGTCGAATGGTAAAGTAACTAGTGGAATTTACAAAATATGCCAAATTTTCGATATCATCAAAAGGGAATAAAGTAAAGTCGCGTAAATGATCGAAGTTAATCGTAAGAGATCAAGAAGAAATTATCCCATATGTATAGGCATCCATATATAATACCAGTATTGACGCCCAAGGGAGTAAATAAGAAATCAGGAAGTACGCGAAAAATCAGAGTGATCAATATTTATATAACAGACCGATATAAGGTAAATAGTAAGACGTCATAATATAGACGTAAGAGAGCGAAATCATAAGCAAGTATTAAGTACTCGTTACTCATGTAATAGAAGTAGAGATGCAAAATAGAGCATATAAGGAATTAGGAAGCATGCGCGTGCGGATATCAGACAACGGTGAAAGGATCTTTAAATTTTTTGAAAAACGATTATAGTCTAGGTTTTGAAAACGACCTAGTTCTCTACAATCAGTGCTCAGATACCAATCTGTAATACCCCCAAAATCAGGTAGCAGCGGAATAGTAACATTGGGGTGCTACTTCATAGTCCATACGCACAAGTCACAGAAAACGACCTCAAAAGAGACGTTTAAAATAAATTTTACATTTGATATATTAAAATCAGAGTTTACAAAGGATCCCATTTATAATGCAATAGAAACATTTTGTCTAAAACGTTATCGAATGGTACTCAAGTTATTAAGCCTTCAAAAATATATCCGCGCTACACCAATGCTCCCAATGCTCCACTAGCAAAATGATAACCTGAGAAAATACATGCTAAAACGTCAACAATAATGTTGGTGAATTCATAGGTTTAAGTAAAAGTAGTGTTGAAATAATTTAAGAAATATTTCAGTAAGAAAAGTAGCGTTACAACATTTTAAAGTGTTATTTTCGAAATCCAAGTAGTGATTCAGTAAATCAAGTAATGTTGAGTAATGGTCCATAAGATTTAGTAGTGTAGACAAGGGAAACAAATTCACCAAGTCTAGAATGAAACAAGTATTATTGCACTAAGCTCATGACACCGAACCTTAACACGTAATATAATCAAATCAGTAATTGTAATATATGCCTCAAGCAGGAAAAAGGATGCTGCCAAACAACCAACGTTATTCAAATGTTAAATGCGCCACATGGTTATCTAGAAACCATATCCCAGGCGGGGATTGTCAGTCCTGATAGATCTATCCACAACACTCGCGTTTACTCAGCCGGTATTTAACGGTTCATGATAGAAAAGGGGACTTAATTGGCAAAGGATACTTAGGCAATTATATGATCTGGAATAGCATACAATTGAAAAACACTTGTGTCCAATGTAAAACAATCATGTTGTCAAAATGCACGGTCATCAATATAGGTCTTCAACGAATCTCAAATCATGTAGTAACAAAACAAGCTTTAGTAAAAATAGTCAGGTAACGCATACGTAAGAAATCATAAGTTTATGTATAAAACAAGCACGTATTCTTCACCCCAAAACAGTTTATGAAAACCATTGCAAAGAGAAAAGGTGTGTGCAATGAACTCACCTTTGTGAATGAATCACAAAATAGATCAAAGAGTGAAAATGCCTTCACGGATAAGTCTAGAGCCACCTAATAAGATAAGCCGAATAAGTACATAAGTACAGAATGGAAAAGTAATAAACCGTATATAAGTCTATATAGCACATCATCCATCTAATTGTGATTGTGAAATAAATGATTTAACTCGCATTGATAAATAAAATGCCATGAATATAAGCTCGTAAAATCGCGCCTAACAAGTTCATCGTCCCTTGAAAAATAATATTTATAAAGTTTAAGACATGTATACATATTATATAAATGATTCTAAAATGTTTTGCAAAAATTTATTTTAAAAAAGAACCAACACTATCACCTCAGGAATAGTGCACAGTTATAAAATAATGCGTGACTTCTCATATTAAGCCGTTTCCTTAATGTCCACGTTTTTTCGTATTAAGACTAGTTATCCATAATTTGACATTTTCCAAAATTAGACCTATTGTGAACATAACTTTTACTGTTCACACCAGTTTATAAATTTATTTTTATAGTATTTTGTTATCGTACACGTCGTATTTTATTCGTTATAGCTCCGTTTTTAGCGATTCTTTCGAGCACGTCTTCGTTTTTAAAAGTTCTATCATATTAATGATGTTTTCAAAAATAAATGTCCCTGATGAACAGTAAATTTTATAAAATTTATTTTATAAACCCGGTATTAACGTAAAACGTATATTTGCCGTATCTTTTTGTATAATCGTTTTTCGAGTTTCTACCTTTTTGGAATCGGTCATGAGACGTACTATCTTATAAAACACAATTATGACTGGCAACAAATATGGAACCAAAACAGCCCGTTTTTTTTTTTTTTTTTTTTTTTTTTTATTTTTTTTTTGTTTTTTTTTTTTTTTTTTTTTGGGTTTTTCTTTATATCTTTTATATAACTAATTATATAAACAAGTTTTTAATATACTTTCTATCTAATAAAATACATAAGTTTTACCACAACCTTATAAATCTATGTCAACATATTTAATTCTATACTTCGTCATGATCCAAATTATCAAGATCACAAGTGTAAGTTTAATTTTCATGATTAAAGTTTCCTAATGGTGATTTTTCTATATAGAACATATATGTACATAAAATGATAAATATAAAGTTATAAAGAGTTTTAGATAACCTTAGTATGATGAAGTATGATGATCAACAAAATCCAAACCCTTGTTTAGATTATAAACCCTAGCTTTTTCAACCAAGAAAACCCTAACTATCAAAATGAAACCCTAGCTTCCTTTCTTGTTTCAATACTTGTAAAAGCCTAACCAACACTTCAAATCGCCTTGAGGTATCTTAGATATGATGTGTGAGTGTATGTAAATGGTGTAGGATAAAATTTTATGGGTGGTTTGTGTTGGTGTTTTTGTGTCGTGGCCTAGCAAAGAGAGAAAGAGAGAATTGGTTTATTTTTGGTTAAGTAATGAAGTGTATGTTATCTCGTTGGTATATGTCAAGCAAATCAATAGAAAAAAGTTGGTCCGCGCAAGAAAGACCAAGACTTCAAATGGAGGGGGGATTGTCTGGGAACAAGATGAGTATAATGGGGAGTCTTGGTCAAGATAACATAAACTAGTCCAAGTTATGTTTATTGGTTCCCTAAAGAAGATGTTATCCCATGAAATCAAGGTAGATGTTTTGCTAGTTTTTTATTTGCCAAATGAAAATGAAAGTATATATTGATAATGCATAAGTTGTAGTTTTATTAAAACATAATGCATAACTTTGTAAAGTGTATGTATTTGTCTATTTATTTCGTGTAAGGTTCGGCTCAAGTGATGAATGTAGGTAAAGTTTTATAAAACTTTAAGCATTAGATATAAACATAGGTATTTGTTGAAGCGTAGAAAAGTTTTGGTGCTTCCGGGTATGTCTAAACGTATTTAATTACGAAACGTAACTAATTTATGTAACCGATAAAAATAAATATAAAAAGTTAATTATTACTTTCATAAAATAATATAACGCTTTCTTGAAGAAAACTTTAATTTGTTTGTTGTTCGTTTACGTTAAATGTTGATTTTAGCTTCGCAATTTAACTATGTAATAAGGATTAAAAGTAATTGCGTACGAGACTAAAATAAATAGTGAATTAAATAGCGTCTTAAATGACTTGAAAATACGAAATGTTACAGGCAACAAACTGAAGAAACCTATCACATCACATTTGATGAAAGCCCTAATGCTATCAGATTCTCAAAACCTTTAGTTGACAACATCAACATTGCTGAAACAGAAAGATATCCACCTGATGAATATCTTCATCCTTATGAACCTTCTCAAAGGTATCAAACAAACAAAAATGATGTGTCCTTCATAGAACCCTATGAATATCCTGAAACAGTTGTTCTTGAAACTGAAGTTTCATCTGACCAAAATGGTCAAACTGATCAAGATGATCCCAATGGTCAAAATAATCAATCTGTTCAAAATGATGAAATCTTAAATGATGATCATTCTGAACAGCGTTTTTAACTTTAAATGCTTTCGTTTTTGGTTTACTTTTCTTTGTTCTTGCATTTTAGTCATTTAGGGTTTATTAAAAGTTAAAAAATCATTTTAGGATTAAATTTTGATAATTTAGGTTTTTTTAAGTCGCGTTTTTTTACGTCCCGTTTACGTTTTTGATTTCGTAATTGCTTTCGTTTTTAGTTTAGATTGCCTTTTAATTATTTTTTCTCGTAGAATTAGAAAACTCATTCAAAACCTTGTTATATTCAAACATCAAATATCAAACCGACTCTCGACTTTCCATTGCATTCCTCGTTGGGAAGAACGACTCGGGAATATTATACTACTCGGATTTCATTGATTTTCTTTCTTTTAACCTTATCAAGGGTCGCTTGGTTTGGTTTATATATTTATTTATATACATTAAGAAATCAATCATTCCTGCACCATATGGTAAAACCATAATCCGCTCAAAATGGGTTTTCAGAAATAAAAGAGATGAAACTAGAATTGTCATAAAAAACAAGGCAAGACTTGTGGCTCAAGGCTACAATCAGCAAGAAGGCATAGATTATAATGAGACCTTTACTCCAGTTGCAAGGATTGAAGCAATCAGAATCCTTCTTGCCTTTGCCACATACATGAACTTCATAGTTTATCAAATGGATGTCAAAAGTTCATTCCTCAACGGTAAATTAAAAGAAGAAGTTTATGTCAAACAACTTCCAGGTTTCGAAAGTAATGAGTTTCCTAACCATGTTTGCAAACTGGAAAAAGCCCTTTATGGACTTAAACAAGCTCCAAGAGCATGGTATGAGACTCTCTCAACCTTTCTCACTAAACACAAGTTTGTAAGAGGTAAGATAGACAACACTTTGTTTGTCTACAAAACTCAAACTGATGTGATTTTGGTTTAAATCTATGTTGATGATATTATCTTTGGGTCCACTAGCACATAATTGTGCAAACAGTTTGCTAAACTGATGACTCAAAGATATGAAATGAGCATGATGGGTGTCCTCACCTACTTCCTTGGATTTTAGATTAAACAATCTGAAAGAGGCATTTCAATCAACCAAGAAAAATATGTCAAGGATCTGCTGAAAAAGTATGACATAAATGGTTCATCAGTGAAAACTCCAATGGTACCCCCTAACAACTTAGGACCTGATCTTAGTGGAAAAGCTATAAATGAGACTCAGTATAGAGGTATGATTGGATCACTAATGTATCTAACTGCAAGCAGACCTGACATTCAATTCTCAACTTGTCTCTATGCAAGATATCAAGCAAATCCTAAGGAATCCCACCTTATTGTTGTTAAGAGAATTTTCAGGTACCTAAAAGGTACTCCTAGTCTTGGTCTATGGTATCTAAAATGTTCAGGTTTTGACCTAAAAGGATACTCAGACTCTGACTATGCTGGATGCAACATGGACAGGAAAAGCACCTCAGGTGCTTGTCAGTTGCTAGGAGGCAAACTTGTGTGCTGGAGTGCTAAAAAGCAGCAATCTGTAGCTATGTCCTCAGCTGAAGCTGAATATGTAGCTGCTGCTGGATGTTGTGCCAACATACTATGGATGAAAAGTCAACTCACTGACTATGACATCATATATGAAAAGGTACCCATATTTTGTGATAACACTAGTGCTATTGCAATCTCAAACAATCCAGTTCTGCACTCAAGAACAAAGCATATTGATATCAGATATCACTTTATCAGAGATCATGTTCTCAAAGGGGACATTGAATTACATTTCATTCCCACTCAATATCAACTTGCTGATATCTTCACCAAGCCTCTGGATGAGCCAACTTTCAAAAGATTGATCGTTGAACTAGGTATGCTGAACATTGATTCAAAACCTGAAGCTTCAGCACTGCCTGAAGAAAACTGAAGCTTCAGCTCTTTCATCCAAAACTAAAAAAATTTCATGTAAAATGTCAGTTTAGTTTTGCATACAACCTTTAACTTGCTTAAGTAAAGTAACTGAGTAATCACATATGTCTCATTCATGGATTTGTGTGAGCATGTGTGGTTTTGTCGCCTTCGCTGGAGCATAGATATTGGTTAAGTCAAGAACTGAACAAACCTAATGTATTTTCTTCAGTTCAGTTTTGAAAAATAATTTATCTAAATCTTCAGCTATCTCTCGAGTGAAGTAACTGAGCAATCATATATGGCTCATTTATGGATTTGCATAAGCATTTGTGGTTTTGTCGATTTTGCTGGAAGATTGACGATGATGAAGATTACAATAATCTGTTCAGCATGACATAACACTAAACCTGAACCTAGTTTAGCTTTTTTTCAAACATTAATTTCAAGGTTAGTTTTTAGAAAAAGGGTGGGATTTAAAAAAAATTAATATTTAAACATATTAAAAGAAAAATCCAAAAGTTAGAATGACCTCATCATCTTTCTCTCACCTACTTTTGCAGTGAATAGATGGCTGTTCACTGTTCTAGGTGTCAGATACATGCTTTGCTAACTTTCATTAAATACAAAGTTTAGCACACATGTTAAAAACAAACCCTAAACATTCCTATAACTTTAAAACCTCAAATGATAATTACAAATTCTCAAAAGAAAATTTTGTAATTTCATCAATCATATAAATCAAAACACACAATTCGACAATTCATTCTCACAAACAAAACCAAAACATCTCAAACCAGATCAAACCTTCAAAACCCTCACCACTCAAAATGGCAGAATCATCATCACCGGAAATCACTCCTAAAGAAGAACCCGTCAATCTTGACAAACCTGAAAGCCCAAACCCTTTCTTACCTGTAAGTCAGGTTGAATTCACCTTTGATGAGATCACTTTCACCACCAACAATGAGGTTGCACTCCTGTATCCCTCACATCCTAACCAAGATTACTTTGAGGCTGTATCAGACTTCATTTCCAAATACTATCTAAAGGAAGCATTCATAAGAGCCCCAAATCAATACAAAGAGTACCTGCGTGAAGTCTGGTATACATCAAAGACCTTAGATGACTCTAAGGTTTGGATATCCTCTCCTACAGGAGGAGTTAGAGAAGAAATAGGTATCATCACCTTTAGGAATGCTCTTAGGGCACAATACCTACCTCACTCAAGTATGTATGTTCCCCCACCCTCTATAACAATAGTGATACCATGGTCTACAACAATAGGGTATAGGGGAGAGATTATGGCAAAAGGAACTCTCAAAAAGAGTTGCATTCCTCCTAGGTGGAGGTTGCTGATGGCTTAAATCATGTAGTGTTTAGGTGGTAAAACAGGTGGCCTAGATCAAATATCAAATAAAGATGTCACTATCTTGTACTATTTGGCCAATGGAGTAAAGGTGGATTATGAAAAGATAATATGGGAGGATCTAATTCATAAGCTGAACAAGAAGACTAGGGAATAGATTGTTTCATATCCTAGGTTTCTATCTCTTCTACTAGAACATATGATACCTGAATATGAAAATGAAGAGCTCATCATAAACCCCACTCAGGTCTTTAGTGTTCACAACTTGACACTGAAGCCAAACCAACCTGAAGAACCTCCTTTCACTGACCACATAAAGTCCTTCTGTAACCTAGATGTGCTTGTGGACTCTAAAGCTCCAAAACCCTCCTCAAAAACTGAGGAGGTTCCCCAAGGCAAAAAGCCTAGAGCTAAAAGTGGACTTAGAAGAAAACGATCTTCAAAACATACATCTGAGTCCAAGACTGAAAAATTTAATGTTTTTAGTTGTTGTTTTTGTTGTTAATGGGCCCTTTCTAAATGGTTGAATATTGCTTTATTAAAGCTTTTGTCATTGGTATTTTGCTCTATCACTGTTGTTTTGGGTTGAGCAGTATTAACTGGTCTAGCAGTAGTAAGTGATACTAGGCCTGACCTCATTAATACTGCTTTTGGAACCATGTTCCTTTTAGGACTGGAGTGAGTCATTCTAGAAAAAATTCTGGTGATCCACCCTTTGAGTATAGTTCCACACTGGTTTTACCATCTTTTTATTATTAAACTGTCTTTGATGGTTATCACATTTATATTGCATGTAATCAAAACTTCCACATACATAACAAGCTTTGTTAAACATCTCAAAATTACTTCCTAATCTTTGAGGACTTCCATCGTTATTCTAGTCTTTCTTTGGTTTCCTTTAGGACTATGTGTGTTCAGCCTATTTTGATTACCTTGTTTAATAGTTGTTTTCCCAGGAGATTTTACTTGCTCTTTAGATTTAACAAACTTTATTTTAGCAAACTAGACTTAACTATTTTCTTCTCTCTCTCTCTAGCCCGAGGACATCTTCTTTCCGACTATCAGACATCCAATTCCTCAAGAATTAGAGCACCATTATTCTTCTTGACAACCTTAGGTTTGTCTGCACTAGCCTTAACTTTACTAGTCTCAACTACAGGCTTCTTAACTGTAGACTCACTAACTATAGGCTCATTTACAAACTCTTCTATACCAGAGAATGACAAATCATGTTTTGGAGGCATAAAGTTTCCTGTATATGGAGGTGGAACAACATTATACGCTAAACCTGTTTTGCACTTATACTATCTGACAATCTAGTAGTTTGTTTAAGTTTTTAGATGAATTCTCAAAATTTTCTACCGTTAGCTGAATTTTATCTTTTTGTTTTTGAGCCAACTCCAACTTTCTCCTAAGCTCTGTAATGGCTACTTCTTTTAAATAAATCTCACGTTTTAAGAGCTTGATATCTTCTTCATAAACAGACTCATTTTTCTTATAAACTAGAATGTCTTGTTCTACAGGACTCTAAGCAGTTTTATAAGAAAATAACATTTATCTTAGTTGTCCTTAAGTTTTTCAACAGTTGTTCATTTTGTTCTTTTAGAAATTTTTTAACATTTCATACAGATGTTGAACAGTTTGATCAGTAGTATATACCTCGGAGTTTGAATTGTCGATGAGTAAGACTGAGTGCAAAGTTAGTTGGACTCCTTCTTTGCTTGATCACTCCAATCATAATCACACTAAGACTATCACATGAGTCATAGCTCATTGGGAGTGTTGTCCTCTACTGGGACGTTTTTGTGTCTCTCTTATTTTGTTTTCTTGGTTCCTTGGAGCCATGCACTCCTTGCCAAAGTGTCCCTTTTGGTGTTGTAACTCTCAACTTTGGAATTATTTAAAACCCAATGGTGTCAGTACCAATTCATAGTAAGCTTTCTTATATGCTCTTTAAGAATCTCCTTGCGCTCATTGTTAGCATAGCCATCTGCCACCTCAAGTCCATCTCTTCTAAATCATCAGGATTAATTTGTTGTAAGTCCTCATTGTTAAGTTGTGAACTGTTTCGGCTTTCGACTTGCAAAGAAAAGGGCAAAAAACAGGGGGAAAAAAATAACAAGCTTCACTCAAGTTATCAATTGTTGTTGAGTTAACAACAGTAGCTTAAGTGCTAGCAATTGTAACACCATGAGCAGTATTAACTGCTCTATTTGTATTGCTGGTGATGTTTGAGGACACAAAGGCTACGTTTTGTGTGTTTGTACTTGAGATTGATGTCCATTTGACTTCTGGTTCTAGATATTCAAGTTTGTTATATTGTACCAGGACAGCTGGTTCTTTTGTCTTTAGTGGTAACATGCAAATCTATACAAAATATTTGCCTAACAACTGTAATCTTCTTCTAGAAAACTATTTGTTGATCCCACTTGAATGGGTCTTAAATTTCTTAGCTTATGTAAGGTTTAGTTATGCAAGATAAATCCTACACAACTATAATAGAAACTTTGTTTGATAATATTAAAAATTATGCGGAATCTAATCTTTAATATAAGAATTCTTTAATGAAACAGTAATTCTAATGAACACACAGATTAACAAACAAAAGCTTCAATATATTAATACGAATACTCTAACTAGTACCAGGGTTACAAAACCTTGAAACTATGAACAACTCTATAAATGACTTGTTTTTTATACATAGAACTCTATGTCATAGGTCCTCTTTTTATACACCAAGGAGTCCTAGTCGATTTACAATATATTACAAAAACTTAGAATATTCTTAAAGATCTATTCTATAAATAACAATCTTTATCAACTAATTAATCTTGATCTTTAAGCAATCTTTATCTTTTCTGAGCAGTCTTTATCCTTTCAGCAGTTGTAACATTGTACCAGCAACATTAACTCTGAACACTAGCAATAGTAACTTATACACCAACAACATTAACTGAGCAACAGTAACTTCAAGATCATCAAGAAGTCTTTTAATCCCAACAGTACTTCAATGGATCTTGAATTCCTTAGCTTGTGTAATGTTTAGTTATGCAAGATAAATCCTACACAACATATGATAGAAACTTTTTTTGATAATACTAAAGATTAAGCGGAATCTAATCTTTAATCTAAGAAGAATTCTTCAATGAAACAGTAATTCTAATGAACACACAGATTAACAAACAAAAGCTTCAATATATTAATACGAATACTCTAACTAGTATTAGGGTTACAAAACCTTGAAGCTATGACAATTCTATGAATGACTTGTTTTTTGATACTTAGAACTCTATACCCTAGGACCTCCTTTTATACACCAAGGAGTCCTAGTCGATTTACAATATATTACAAAAACATAGAATATTCTTAAAGATCTATTCTATAAATAACAATCTTTATCAACTAAGTAATCTTGATCTTTAAGCAATCTTTATCTTTTCTGAGCATTCTTTATCCTTTCAGCAGTTGTAACATTGTACCAACAACATTAACTCTGAACACTAGCAATAGTAACTTATACACCAGCAACATTAACTGAGCAGCACTAACTTCAAGATCATCAAGAAGTCTTTTAATCCTAACAATACTTCAATGGATCTTGAATTCCTTAGCTTGTGTAAGGTTTAGTTATGCAAGATAAATCCTACACAACTTATGATAGAAACTTTTTTTGATAATATTAAAGATTATGCAGAATCTAATCTTTAATATAAGAAGAATTCTTCAATGAAACAGTAATTCTAATGAACACACAAATTAACAAACAAAAGCTTTAATATATTAATATGAATACTCTAACTAGTATTAGGGTTACAAAACCTTGAAGCTATGAAAATTCTATGAATGACTCATTTTTTATACATAGAACTCTATACCCTAGAACCTCCTTTTATACACCAAGGAGTCCTAGTCGATTTACAATATATTACAAAAACATAGAATATTCTTAAAGATCTATTATATAAATAACAATCCTTATCAACTAAGTAATCTTGATCTTTATGCAATCTTTATCTTCTCTGAGCAGTCTTTATCCTTTCAGCAGTTGTAATCTTTCAGCAGTTGTAACTTTGTACCAACAGCATTAACTTTGAACACTAGCAGTAGTAACTTATACACCAGCAACATTAACTGTGTACAAGCAGTAGTAACTACTTAGAATATTTTATTCAATCTTCACCAGCAGTACTAACTTTACTCTAGCAGTACTAACATTTACTAGCAGTACTAAGTTACACTAGCAGTAGTAACTAGCAGTAGTAATATACACTAGCAGTAGTAACTTACACTAGCAATAGAAACTAGCAGTACTAACTACTTAGCATATTTTTCATTAAGATTACTAACAACACTAATTTATGCTTAGCAGCAGTAACTAATACCTTAGTAGCAGTAACTCTAAGATCATCAAGAAGTCTTTTAATCCCAACATTTCCTGTATGAATTACTGCATGAAACCTGAGATTAGTTAATACAATCATATGACTCGAAACTGACGCGAATTAATCTAAAAAATTAATTTAATATGTTTGAATTGGTTCTTAAAAACCAGATATTTTCCCTACACTTATTTTGTTGCAAAATACCTTCGATTGTAATTAAGACGAGGTTAAAGACAAAACAAAGCATGATTATAAAATGATGAATTCAAACATAAAAGAATAAATAAAAAGAATTAAAACACAAGACACTCCTAATATGCGATAAAAATAAACATTAGGTTGCCTCCCAAGAAGTGCTTTTCTTTATTTATGAGTCTTGTAGCTAGACTCGAAGTCACACGCTCTTACGTAACTTCTTCTTTGTTTCTTTTGGCCTTCATTGCTATCAAGCTCTGAATGGCTCTGCATACATTTTCATCATGCTTGTATTCAGGTCCCAAATCAAAGCTATCAGAGTAGTGGGTTTTTTCACTCTTATCATCGTCACTTTCTATGACAAAAGGAGGTATGCGATCGGTTTTTATGTCTGTAAAATCTATGTGTTTGAACATTTCCAACTTGTGGGGCATTTTAAACACAATCTTTTCCTTATCTTTTTCAAACGTGATTGTTCCTTCCTTCCTTTCGTAAATGAGCCCGGTTGCTTCCACGAATGGTTTTCTGAATACAACTGACCCTAGGTCATGATCTATGATACTAGTGGTATCCTCAAGCACCACGAAGTCACATTTGTAAGTGAAGTTCCAAACAAAAACTTTTAACCTCTTAACCCTCCCCACAAAATTGCAAATTTTCTTAGGGTTTGATGGTTTCCTCCTTGGCACCAACCTTTTGCTCATGAACCAATTATAATGAAGCCTAGACATTACATTCATCAGTGATTCCATATCTAAATAGGCTTGCTTTTTGTCGAAGTGGCCAATCATGCAAGAAAATTTAACGTTATTCAAGTTCTGCTCTCTTAGCAGCAAAGTGCTTCTTTCTTTTCTCCAAGAGTTGTACAAACAAAGTAGACTTCTCTTCAATTGTCAACTCATGTTGTTCTTGTGCCTGTAATCTTTCAGCCAGTTGATAGTCAGCATCTATCTTTACTTGAATGTCATCCCAAGCAATGTTGGCTTCTTCTACTTGTTGAGCTTTCTCCCTTGCAAGCCTATCTTCTTTATCAAACTTTGCTTGTAGCTTTAAAGCTTCTTCTTCATCGAACATAATCTGATCTTTCTTCTTCAAGGTTTCTCTTGGTTATATCATCTTGCATTTACCCTTATCCTTTGAACCTTGACCCTTAACCTGTGATGGTAGTTGTAAAGATATTGTTGGAGTTGATTCACTTGGCTCTTGCATAACAACCCCTTTTTTCTTGGGTCTTGCACACTTTAACTCTGCCAGTGTTTGAGCCAAAGTAAGTTCAACATTAGTTATTGTAGTAGCACTTACTGGAATTGTAACAGCATCAGTTACAACAACTGCTTCCTCAATAATATTTCTCTTCTCACCAGCTTTTTTAGTAACTTCTCTTTTAACAACCACCTCATCACCATCTAAGTCGTTTACCCTAAACATATCTTCATCTCTATACCTCCCTTGAGTTTCATCAACTAATGTAATCTCTGCATCTTTATCAATGTCATCAATTTTCCTTCCCTGTTTGGATGCATCCTCCTGATCACCCAAACTAGCTTCTTTAGAGGAAACTACTCTTGCATATCTACCAACCCTGTATAATCTTTTGAGCTTATGAGTTCTTGACTCTCCTTTCTTCTCTAACTTCTTGACTCTCTTCTTTAAACATGTAATCTCCCTAGCTTGAGCAGTCTTTGTGTTTTCCAGGTCGAGCACTCTTTGTTTCAATTTGGTACAAAAACCCATCAATTCCTTAAGTTGCATACTAGGCTCCTTATGGACAGCCTCATCTGCTATATTTGTATGATCACTAGGAACACTAGTCTAAGGTATCTGAGTGTCCTTCTCCTTAGGCCTCCTTAATTTTTGTTTCCTTTGGGGTTGAGATGATGAAGGATGAGTAATGATGGGTGTGTGATGGGGATCAGTTGGCATTGCTGAACCTTCACCAATTTCTTCTTGAGCTGGAACCACCATGGTTGGAAATAAGGGTGTTTCCCTTCTAGAAAAGTCTTTTCCTTGCCTTCTCATGTTAACAAAAATCTTCTTTGTGTGTGAGGGTGCAATATAAATCCTGTTGTAAGTTGCCATCCCTTCTAGTTGGTTATTCAAAAAGACTTGTACAAACCTTGGATACATCAAGAATTTAACAGCATTATCCAAGTTCTTCACCATGCTTTCAAAAATATACTTGGAAAAGTTAAACTTTTGGTTTGTGGCTAAACAGATAATTGCAGAGGCCATAGTGCTACTAAATTCATTCCATGCAGTAGTCTTAGCACTTAGGCATTGCAAAATAGTATGAATAAGAAATTTCCATTATTGTAGCATTTGGCAGACAATCTACACCATCAACATCTTCCAGTTGAAGATCTCTTCTTACAATTGCTTCAGTTATGATGATCTTCTTTCCATCCACTAGGGCTTGTAACTGCTGTTCCCCATTGATCGTTTTCACCTTGACAGTGGCCTAGAATTGTTCAATACATGAAGTATATATATTAGGATTAATGGTTAAAGCATATCTTATAGAACTAGCATTCAGAAAATCAACAATTTGTTCAAACCCCTTACTTTTAGAGGGTTTAGCAAAAAATACGACTAAATTGTGAGTATCAGCAAACTGTTGGGTCGTCATTGTGTTGGGTTTTGATGATGAATGATGAAATTGAGTTAGGGTTAGTGATTAGAGAGAAATATGATTTTATTAAATCGATTAATGAGTGAAGGAAACACCATATCCAAGTATTTGAAACTACCTCAAACAGCATTAATGCTCGCACCCAGCAGTTGTAAGTTATGCCTAGCAGCATTAACTTTCAACTAGCAATAGTAAGTAACCCAGCAGTAGTAACTCAACAGTAAGTTAAGCCTAGAAACATTAACTTATAACCAGCAGTAGTAAGTTATGCCTAGCAGCATTAACTTTCCCAAGCAACAGTAAGTTTATGCCTAGCAACATTAACTTTGACATCTCAGCATTAACTCAATTCCATTCTAATCAACTTTTTCCATCATCAAATTAACATTTTAGTTCACAAAATCTCTCTGTCTATTTTTGATTTCTCTTAATTCTTTTTACTCACAATTCTCTCTTTCTGTTTTAAACAACTCACTTTCTGTTTTTCAACTCACCACTTCTCTCAATTCTTTTTCTCACTGAATTACTCTATCTATTTTTATCACACGTCTCTCTTTCTGTTTTTTAACTCACAAATTCTCTCAATTCTTTTACTCACCAAATTACTCTGTCTATTTTAATCGCACATCTTTCTTTCTATTTTTATTCTCATCACTCTCTTAATTCTTTGACTTCACTAAATCAACTCTGTCTGTTTTTTATAACATCTCTCTTTCTAGCTTTTATTCTCACCACTCTCTCAATTCTTTTTACCTCACCATTTTCCTTAATCAAGACTTTAAAGATGAGCATTCAATGCTAGCAATCAAATATTGAATTCTACTTACATCAAATGCTTGTTGTAGCCAAAACAGTAACATTCTGGTTAGTATGAATCTTGATATTTGATTAGCTTCTTTTTATTGGAATCTCTGCTAAGTGATGTCTAATCTCAATGTGTTAGTTTTTGAATGAAAACAGGAGTCTTAACTATGCATATAATACTCTCATTATCAATATAGATCTTTGTATGCTTAAAGTTATACCCATAATCAATCAATTGATTTTAAATCTAAAGCACTTGGCCACAGCAACTTGAAGCAGCTACATATTCAGCCTCTGTTGTGGAATTAACAACCACATTCTGCTTCTTGTACTGCCATGAAATCAATCTACACCCAAGGAATTTACAACCTCCTGTTATGGACTTTTCTATCTCGAAGCTTGCATCCTTGATATATTTTATATTCCTGTATATGTTCCATATCAAAAGGTGAATCTTTTGATACAAAGGCCCAATTTTGGTTGACCTTTTAAGTACCTAAAAATTCTTTTCACAGCATGAAGATGTGACACTTTTGGGTTGACTTGGTATCTTGCACAGGCACACACTACAAACATAATATCAGGTCTTAAAGAAGTAAGATACATCAATGAACCAATCATTGATCTATATAAATGGAACGTCCACTTCTTCACACACTCCTTATCTTGAGCAAAACAGCATTTGAGTTTCCATAGGTGTGCTTGCTGTCTTGACATTAGTAAAACCAAATTTCTTCAAAATCTCAGTCACATACTTGTCTTGACTGATAAAAATCCCATCCTCCTTCTGCTTTACTTGCAGTCCTAAGAAGAATGTGAGTTCACCCATAGAACTCATTTGAAACTTCTTATGCATCATCTTCTTAAACTCTGTGCATAATGACTTCTTTGTAGAGCCAAATATGATATCATCTACATACACTTGAACTAACAGAATATCACCTTTGTCCCTTCTGATAAACAAAGTCTTATCTATCTTTCCTCTCTGAAACCTATTGTCCAATAAATAAGTTGACAAGGTTTGCATTACCAAGCTGTTCGGAGCTTGATGTTTGTCAAAAAGTGCCTTTTCTACTTTTGTATACTATGTCCGAAGTCTGGATCTTTAAATCATGGTCGTTGATAATATAGACTTCTCTTCAATTCTTACATAAATAAAAGCACTCTTGACATCCATCTAGTACACTACAAAGTCTTTAAATGAGGCATAGGCTAAGAATAGCCTAATTACTTTAATTCTGGCAACAAAGGCAAAGACTTCATCATAGTTAATCCCTTCTTTTTGTGTGTACCCTTGAGCAACCAATCTTGCTTTGTTCTTTATCACAATGCCTCTTTCATCCTTCTTATTCATGTAATCCCATTTAGTTCCTATGGGCCTTTTTCCATTTGGTAAATCCACCAGGGTCTAAACTTCTTGTAGCTTGAATTGTAGAAGCTCTTCCTGCATAACCTCTATCCAGCATGGATCCTTTAATGCATGAATTACCTTTTTGGGTTCTTCTTGTGATAAAAAGCAAGCAAACAAGAAATTTTGAAAGTCTTTATGGTTTTTTCTATGTTGAACATAACTAAACAGACTATGTTCTTTCAAATTCTATCATTCTACTTGTTTGACGTGCTGAATTCAAGTCTTCAATAATTTATTCAACTGGATGATCTTTTTGTATTCTTATAGTTGGAATAGGACTGACAGACATAAATGTATTTATAATCGTAATCGTAATCGTTAAGTTAAATCGCGTTTGCTTTTAATCGTAATCGTTAAGTTAAATCGCGTAGACTAAAAATTATCATTCAACATAAACGGGCATCAAACAATTAAATGTTTACATCAAGCAAGTGTTAAGTAATTATTTTGAAGGATAATTTCATTAACTTTGTTCATTTTATTTTATTGGTTCCGTAAATTGTTTACGTTTCACGATAAAATTACGTTAGGCATACCCGGAACCACCAAAACTTTTCTACGCTGCAACAAATACCCACGATTATACCCAATACTCAAAAATTACAAAAATATATCATACATATGCATATATAACCGGATATGGACATAAAGATACAAAGAAAATATCATAGAAAACACTTCTCCATGTTTTCATGGGATAATCTCTACTTTTAGGAACCAAAGGCTTATTTTTCTTACTTGCTCTAATAGTGAACTTGACCAAGACTTCCATAAGACCCTCAACATGTGTTTGACTAGTCCTGTGGCCATATAAGTCTTGCATACTAGTAAGAAACATACACTTCTCTCAACACTTAACAAAAAAAATCAACTTCTCTTTCCCTTTTGCTTCAATAAGCCCACGGCTCACCCCTATTTCATATATAAATCCATAAAAAATTTTCCTACAACAATTACAAAATTTCCTACATCTTCCTTCAGATGTCTTTAAAGTGTTTTTAGAAGGATTGGTTCAAGCATTTTCAAGGTTTAGGCAAGGAAAAGCAAGATTAGGGTTTTGTGGTTAATTAGGGTTTTCTAATTATGGAAGCTAGGGTTTATTATCTAAACAATGGTTTAGACAGTTTTGTTATCCTTATTTCATTTTGAATCATCAAGGTTATCTAAAAACCTTACATCATTTACTTTCATGATTTTATATGTATATAATGTTTATATGGCTCAACACCATTTAGGGAATGTTTACATAGTAACAGAGAATTTTTACTTTTGTGATCTATTGGTTCATAAAACACTTTTCATTTGTTATGAGGTTTTGGTAATATATATCATATTGTGATTATGAGTACTGTACAATGTTGGTTCTAAAGTATTAAAATGTATAAGTATAACTTAGTTGTTATAAAAAGTTACTTCGACATGATATAGCAAACGAGTTTGTAAATTTGTGTTGTTCTTGTTAACTTGGATCATTTCTTGACACGATGGACTTAGGGACCCTAGGAATGTTAATACTGTGACTAATGTGTGGTGGTAATGGATTTGTTCAAGGAGGGTTAGCTTAAAAGGACAAAATCGTTTAAAACATGTTTTTTTAACACAAACCTCTAAACTTTCTATTTTGGTTCGAAAAAAAAATAAGGTATACTTTTTATATTATTTAAAATAGTACGTCTCATGACGATTCCAAAAAGGTAAGAAACTCAAAAAACTGATTAATAACGAAAAAGATACGTAGTTTACGAGTTACACGTTAATTAAACGCGATATAAAAGAGATTTTATAAAAACAAGTTATAAAATACTTCTAATATATAAAGTTTAGTATTTTTCTCAGATCACACATATTTTTAGGATTCCAAAATGATAAGAATCGTAATTTTTCAATCGATAACGAAGGAGTTATGAATTACGCGAGATTATATACTTAAATGTATAAAAATACTTTTATAAAACTATTTTTATAAAAGTTATTGTTCATCTCAGATTTATACATTTTGAAAACATCATTAATATGATAGAACTTTTAATTACAAGAACGTGCTCGAAAGAATCACTAAAAGGAGCTTTTATAAGAATAAGATTACGCGTTTTTCTACGGGTTTTACGAAACGAAACTATAAAAATAATTTTATAAACTGGTGTGAACAGTAAAAAGTACTGTTCACCAGGGGACATGAAATACAAAAATGTCATATTTTGATACATCGTCTTAATACGAAAGCATGGACATAAGAAACGTAAGAAACGGACCTAAAACGATAAAGTTATGTCATTTTTACTAAAGGTATATTTATAAACGATTTCACTTTATAAATATGATTCACTAAACATTAGTTGGTGATTAGCTATACCTAGAATTATGTATGAGTAGTAGTTTACTCCAATGTGATTAAGTACTTATTACGACCTATATTAGATTAGGTTACACTCGATTATTACCGTGACGCATTTTCTGTGATATACTTGATATACGCTCACTTAAGGTGAGTTCATAGCCCCACATTTTACATGATTTGTTTTATAAGTTTTTGGGGTGAGAAACATGCACTGTTTTATAATTGGACACATGTGGATAAGTTTTACATTATTATTACGTGTTGTCTAAGTAGCGATAACCCAAGTTGAGCCCATTATCATGAACTGTCAGTTACTGGATTGTAAGCGCGAATGTTATGAATAGATCTATTGGGATTGACATCCCTGTTCGGGTGATTAGCTTATCATAGGGAAAAGAACTTATACCATGTGAAATAGGATTTTGTGGTTAGAACAATCATCACGGCATGTAGGCCATTTTTATGGTATTTCATTTTATGTTCGATCTTCAGTGTTCTGAGCATAGGGGCAACGTAATTACATTTATAGGGTTTCTCATTTGTTGCTATTATCATACACTTGGGAATCTTGTGGTCCTACATTATTTTCGCTTTTATCAAACTTTTTGAATATCACCAACATTATTGTTGACGTTTTAAGCAATGTATTTCGGACGGTCAATAAGCACGAGGCTGCAAGGGATACATTGGTGTTTTGATTTGGATATCATACATTAAAGATTTTGTCGCATTTACATTTTGTTATTGTTATGGGCTAGGAAATCTTTGTTATTTTGAACAAGTGAAGCGTCCAGCATATGTAACAAATACTTTGTCAAATCCATGTATCGGTTTTAAACGACTTTTTGGTCGTTCTATATATATCTTGTGTTATTGATCATTGAAGTAACATGCCTCGGACCCTTATTCCACTGCGACCCAATTTGGAGGTGTTACAGATTGGTATCAAGAGCCAAGGTTATAGAGAACCAAGTCAAATACTTTTGCTGGACTATAACCATTTTCATACATTGCATATATACAAAGGGATTTTTACAAGACATACATACATACATTACTTGTTGCATTAGTTGGTTAAGACTAGATGCATTCATGATTGATATACATGTTATGATATAAATGTATATTACTATAAAGGTCTTATATTAAATACTAGTATAAGATATTTTGGATTTTCAGATACAATCATGTCAGATTCAGATGAATCCACGGTTACATACACAGAGGTGTCTAGTCCGTTCTAGGGCTTATCAGACATTAGATCACCAGGAGTTGTTGGACCTGAGCACGAAGGACTGCCCTGGATGCTAAGACGTATTTGCAGTCGCCTTATAGGCCCGCATCAACTGACTACATTACCTGGCACCGAGGGCTACAGTCACCACCCCTACCATACTTTGTCCTAGAGCCGGTGTATCCTTAGTATATGCCACAGGAGGACTAGGTGTTTCTGGCTGAGGAGCAACCACTGCCTGCTGCTGCCTCACCCACTGCTCAGTCACCAGATTATGTTCTAGAATTCGATCCTGAGGAGGATCCGGAGGAGGATGACGATGAGGACCCTGAGGAGGATCCTGTCGATTATCTTGCCGACGGAGGAGATGACGGCGATGATGAGGATGAGTCATCAGGGGCTGATAAGGATGAGGAGATTGATATTGAGGCTGATGACGAGGAGGAGGAGAGCACCACAGCTCTGGGCTGGTCTCTACTGCTAGTGCTTTACCAGCTATGACAGGCCCCATCTGCATGAAGGACCGAGTGTTTGAGGATGACGAGTTGCGGCTATGCCACACCCACACCTGCAATGTTGACAGCTAGGATTTCTATTCCAGCTCCAGTACCTACACCAGCTTGGTCTGATTCAGAGGTTGCCAGACTTCTCGCTATATCTACTCCACCATCATCACCACTTTCCCCATGGTCATCACCACTTCCCCAGATACCTTCTCCACCACTACCCCCGATACTATCACCACTACCAGTATCACCACCACTACCTCAGATTCCCTCACCACCACTACCAGTATCATCACCAGTACATGTGTTATCTCTATCACCACCTGCTAGTCCTATTCGTCTATTGGGTTATCGAGCTGGTATGATCCGGCTGAGAGCCGAGGCCGCATCTATTTCCCATTCACTACCATTACCACAACCCATCATACTCTCCTACACTAGACCAGATGCACATCATCAGGGACACCACCTTTGCATTTACTCTCTACTGACCGTAGAGAGGACAGACCCGAGGTTACCTTACCACCTCGAAAGAGGTTAGGTATCGCTCTTGGTCCTGGATACGAGGTCGGAGAGAGCTCGTCTGCTGCTGCTGCTAGACCGGCTGGAGGTCTTAGGGCAGACTATGGTTTTGTTGCCACTATGGATAGGGAGATCAGGCGTGATCTAGAGAGAGATGTTGGATATGGGATCACCGACTCTTGGGATGAGATAGTTGAGGCCATGCAGGGGACACCAGTAGTTATCGATGTGGCAGAGTTTAGCCAGAGGATGACAGAGTTTGAGACTAGGGTTAGGCAAGACACAAACAAGGTTTATACGAGGTTGGATGATGAGCAGACTGGGTGACAACTATTGGCTGATCGGCTCAACATGTTGTTTAGGGATAGGCGTGCACATGCATGTACTGCTAGACTCATGAAGACTGAGGCTAGGATGTCCCGAGAGGCTTGGGGATGATTCATGGACATGAGTGACCTTGCGCGTGCAGAGGTTATGTCGCTACGTACCACAGTGTTAGCTCAGCAGTCAGAGATTAGAGAGTTACCAGTTTTGTAGAACCGTAGGGAACAAACGGTGATTACAGAGATGCTGGCGGCAGACCGTAGGAGACAGAAGCAGTTCATAGAGGCACTAAAGCTGATAAAGGAGTCTTCATTACATCATATGATGAGTTCAAGAGCAACAGGACCCGCCAAAAGGTTGCACAGCCAGGATGCACAGGGAGGGGGGGGGGTTGGTAGCCGTTCTATAGATCTTGTTATGGCTAGTATATTTTGTACAGCCTACTATTTTCATGGGTAATCCCCGGTAGTTTTGGCTTAGGTTGTATATATTCTTTTATCTTGTAACCTAATCGTTGTGATCATTTTGTATCTGAACCAATCATGTATGTTTTCCAATTATATATGGAATGGTGGTATTATGTCATGTCTGTAATCGAATTTATTATGAATGAATGTCGATTTAGCTACACCATTGTTAATTTTAATTCAGTTGTGCATTTCACTATGTGATGTGATCTCATTTTACTTATTGGGTATATGTCATGTCATGGTTATGATTTTATAAAATCTAACAGGTATTATATTTTCTTGTGATTTAAAGAAAATGACACCAAAGAGAAGGACTGAGGTTAAACCCAGGAAACAATACCGGGGACCGCCAAAGCCACACCACTACTCTGTCACTAATGCCTAACTTTAGGCAATGATTGACCAAGGCGTTACTGCCATTTTGGCAGCACATGATGCAAACACGAATGGCGTCGACAGCCACAATTCAGGAACAGGTGCTAGGAGAAATGAGTGAGCCACTCGTGAGTGCACTTACCTAGACTTCATGAAGTGCCAACCTATAAATTTCAAGGGCACAGAAGGAGTTGTTTTTGTGTGGTTTTTTTTTTTTTATCGAATGAGACTCAATGGATTGATAAAATGGAAACTGTGTTTTGCATAAGCAACTGTTCTGTGGAAAACCAAATCAAGTTCTCCACTTGTACTCTTCTAGGAAATGCTCTAACGTGGTGGAACTCCCACGTTAGGACTGTTGGTAATGACATTGCTTATGCAATGACCTGGACTGAACTGAAGAAGAAAATGACTGACAAGTACTGCCCAAGGACCGAGATTAAGAAACTCGAAGTTGAACTATAGGAATTGAAAGTGAAAGGTACCGATGTGATAGGGTACAACCAACATTTTCAGGAACTGGCACTGCTGTGTGGTAGAATGTTTCCTAAAGAATCTGACAAGATTGAGAAATATGTCGGTGGCTTACCCGACATGATCCACGGAAGTGTAGTAGCATCCAAGCCTAAGACAATGCAAGAGGCAACTGAAATGGCAATCGAAGTGATGGATAAGAGAATCCGCACTTTTGCTGACCGTCAGACAGAGAACAAGAGAAAGCAAGATAATAACCAACAACCACAACAACAACACCAAAACAAGAGGCAGAACACCGGCAGGGCTTATGCTGCAGGGACTGTTGAGAAGAAACAATATGGGGGATCTAAACCCCTATGCTCAAAATGCAATTATCACTACGATGGTCCGTGTGCTCCCAAATGCCACAAATGCAACAAAGTTGGTCATTTTGCCCGTGACTGTAGGAGTACGGCAAGTGCCAATAATGCTAATAACCAGAGGGGCACTAGGTCAGGTCAGAAGCCTACTTGTTTTGAGTGTGTTGAGTGTGGAGCCCAAGGACACTTCAAGAGGAAATGTCCAAAGCTAAAGAACAACTACCACGTGGTATACAAGTTTATGTGGCAATGATCCAGCAAGTGTATATGTTAGGGGCCTTGCAGGGATAAACCAGACTCCAACGTCCGTGACAGGTACGTTCCTTTAAAAATTTAACCGCTATGCTTCTATCTTATTCGATACGGGTGCCAATAGGAGTTTTATATCTACTATATTTAGCTCCCAAATTGCTATTACTCAATGCCATAGATCACTATTATGAACGTTAAATGCTGACGGGAGAATTAATTGGTTAAAACACTATCCTTAGGGGTGTTACATTAAACTCTTAAACCACCATTCACATTGGACTTAATGCCCGTAGAATTGTAGTTTGATGCTTAATATGTATGATTGGTTGTAAAAGTATCAAGCATATCATTGTATGTGACGAGAAGATCATTGTATCCCTGGGAATGAAACATTAATTGGTTACGGTTGTAGGAAGCAACAGGGACATGAGTCGTCTTACAATTATCTGGTCACCAAAACACAGAATACTTGCAAAAGGCTGTCCATTATTTTTGGCAAACATTACTACAAAGGAGACAAAAGATAAGTCAAAGGAGAAGTGACTTAAGGATGTGCCAATCGTTTGAGATTTTCTTAAAGTATTTCCTGAGGACTTTTCAGGTCTTCCTCCGACTCGACAAGTGGAATTTTAAATTGATTTGGTACCTAGTGATGCACCTATAGCACGTGCACCTTATCGATTGGGTTCGAATGAAAGAGTTGTCAGAGCACTGAACAGAGCTGTCTGACAAAGGCTTTCTAAGACCAAGTTCATCACCCTGGGAGCTCAGGTCTTGTTTGTCAAAAAAGAAGGAGGTTCATTTTGAATGTGCATTTGATACCAAGAATTGAATAAACTAACGGTGAAGAACCGTTATCCACTCCCAAGAATTGATGATTTATTTGATCAGCTTCAAGGGTCGAGTGTCTACTCAAAGATCGACCTAAGGTCAGGTTATCACCGACTGAGGGTTTGAGAAGAAGACATTCCAAAGACCGCCTTCAGAACTCGTTACGGCCATTATGAATTTCAAGTTATTCCATTTGGTTTGACAAACGCACCTGCCGTATTCATGGACCTTATGAATCGGGTGTGCAAACCTTACATGGTAAATTCATGATTGTTTTTATTGACGATATTCTCATATATTCGAAGAACAAGCAAGAATACAAAGAGCACCTTAAGTTAATCTTAGAGTTGCTTAAGAAAGAGGAGTTGTATGCCAAATTTTCAAGTGTGAATTTTGGATCCTGAAAGTACAGTTCCTCGGTCACGTGATTTGATAGCCATGGTATTCACGTGTGATCCGCAAGATCGAATCAATAAAGATTGGGCATCTCTTAAGTCACCAACGGAGATTCGTCAATTTTTAGGTCTTGCTGGGTATTATCGATGATTCATCGAAGGATTTTCGACGATTGCCAAACCAATGACCAAGCTTACTCAGAAAAAGGTCAAGTTTAAGTAGGGTGACAAACAAGAAACAACGTTCCAATTGTTGAAGCAGAAGTTGAGTTAGTGACAATTCTCCCTTTACTGAAGGAAACGAGATTTATAGGTATACTGCGATGCTTCGATCAAAGGTTTAGGCGATGTGTTGATGCAAAGAGAGAAGGTGATTGCTTATGCATCACGCCAACTGAAAATTCATGAGAAGAACTATACGACTCATGATTTGGAACTTGGAGCGGTAGTGTTTTCTCTGAAACTTTAGAGACACTATTTGTACGGAACCAAGTGTACGGTGTTCACGGATCACAAGAGTCTACAACATATTCTTAATCAAAAGGAGCTGAATATGAGGTAGCGCCGATGTTAGAATTTCTTAGTGATTATGATTGCGAGATTCGTTATCACCTAGGGAAAGCAAATGTTGTCGCTGACGCCTTGAGCAGGAAGGAACGAGAGCCACCATTAAGGGTTCGAGCCTTAGTCATGACTATAGGTTTGAATCTCCCCAAAATAAATTTTGGATGCTCAAATGAAGCAGAAAACAGAGACATCAAGGAACGGGGAAGATGTTGGAGGTATGTTATTTGATAATTCTAAGGATTCGGAGAAATTTAGAACGGAAAAGTTGGAACCTCGTGCGAATGGAACTCTATGCTTCAATGGCAGGAGTTGGTTACCATGTTATGGCGATTTAAGGACTGTGATCTTGCACGAGTCCCACATGTCAAAATACTCTATCCATCCTGGTTCTGACAAGATGTATCAGGACATGAAAAAGCTATATTGGTAGCCCAATATGAAGGAAAACATCGCCACCTATGTTAGCAAGATTGGTTGGACTTGTTGCATTATGGTCAAGGCAGAATATCAATGGCCATCGGGATTGTTGGTACAACCCGGTATACCTTAATGGAAGTGGGACAACATCACTATGGATTTTGTCATGAAGCTTCCTAAGTCGTCACAAGGTTATGACACCATTTGGGTGATTGTCGACTGACTCACTAAGTCCACAATCTTTGTACCGATGAGAAAGACTGATCTGATGGATAAACTTGCAAGAATGTACCTAAAGAAGGTGGTCACGAGGCATGGAATACCTCTCTCGATTATTTGCGATCGTGACCCTAGGTTCACATCAAATTTCTGGAGGTCACTTCAGAATGCTTTAGGTACTAGTCTAGATATGAGTACCACGTACCATCCATAAACAGACGGGCAAAGCGAGAGGACTATTCAAACTCTCGAGGATATGTTGCGTGCTTGTGCAATCGAGACTTTGGAAAATGGTTGGGTAACCATTTTCCATTAGTCGCGTCTCATATTACAATAGCTATCACGCTAAATCAAGGCATGCTGCACCTTTTGAGCCACTTTACGGTTTTTTTTAAAAGTGTTTTTCACCTATTTGTTGGGCCGAGGTTGGAGAGTTTCAACTCACTGGTCCAGAAATAGTACAAGAAACAACTGAGAAGATCATTCAAATCAAGCAAAGAAAAAATGCAAGTCTTATGGCATAGCAATTTCGACAAAAGTTATGCGGATTTAAAGCGTAAATAGATGGAATTTCAAGTTGGGGATAAAGTTATGCTTAAAGTTTTGCCTTGGAAAGGGGTCGTACGTTTTGGCAAACGGGGGAAGTTGAACCCTAGGTACGTTGGACCATTCAAGGTGTTGGAAAAGGTTAGATCCGTTGCATACAAGCTTGAGCTTCCCAAAGAGCTGAGTCGGGTTCACAATACATTTTATGTATCCAACTTGAAAAAGTGTCATGCCGACGAACCATTAGCCGTTTTGTTGGATGAACTACATTTTGATGACAAGCTTCAATTTGTCGAGAAATCATGGACCGTGAAATTAAACAGTTGAAGCGAAGCCGCATTCCACTAGTCAAGGTTCGATGGAAATCCAGGAGAGGTCATGAGTTCACATGGGAATGCGAAGATCAATTCAGGAAGAAATATCCACACCTCTTCATAAAGACCGCACTATCGTCAAGTGTCGTGTCTTAAGCCTTGAGGACAAGGCTCACTTAACGGGAGGAGACTATAACACCCCGTGTTTTAGGTTCATTTACGACGTCAATAAATTCACTAAGTATTTTTAGTATTGTACGCGTTTGCTTTTAATCGTAATCGTTAAGTTAAATCGCGTAAGCTAAAAGTGATCATTCAATGTAAATGGGTGTCAAACAATTAAATGTTTACATCAAGCAAGTGTTAAGTAATTATTTTGAGGATAATTATTAACTTTGT
>BQNB010037356.1:0-39394 GCA_026074375.1 Tanacetum coccineum | reverse complement strand
ATTGGTGAAGAAACAGCTTAAGGAAGGCTATGTACCTCAATGAAGTGTTTGGAAGCACCCTCCTGGTGATTATGAAGCTTTTAATAAAGAAACTTAATGATTTTGAAGATAAATATCAAGTTTAAGGGAGGATTATTGGGATTAAAAGCCTTCTTAAAGTTACTGCTGTTAAGGTATTAGTTACTGTTGCTAAGCATAAATTAGTGCTATTAGTAATCTTAATGAAAAATATGTTAAGTAGTTAAGACTGCTAGTTACTACTGCTAGTGTAAGTTACTACTGCTAGTCTATATTACTACTGCTAGTTACTACTGCTAGTAACGTTAGTACTGCTAGAGTAAAGTTAGTACTTCTAGTATAACTTAGTACTGTTGATGAAGATTGAAGAAAACTTTCTAAGTAGTTAATGTTGTTTGTACACAGTTAGTGTTGCTGGTATAAAAGTTACTACAGTTGGTGTTGAAAGTTAATGCTGCTGGTATAAAAGTTACAACTGCTGAAAGATTACAACTATTGAAAGGATAAAGACTACTCAGAGAAAAGATAAAGATTGCTTATGAGATGTGTATGAGATATTTTTGTAAAAGATACGTATAAATTATTTGTTTAGAAGATTATGATAACTTAGGGAAATATTGTAATCCCATTAGGATCCTTTGGTGTATAAAAGGAGGACATAGGGTATAGAATTCTATGTATAAAAGTATCAAATCAAGTCATTCATAGAATTGTCATAGCTTCAAGGTTTTGTAACCCTAACACTATTAAGAGTGTTCATATTATATTGAGACTGAAAGTTTGGTAAACTGTTTATTATTGATCTTATTCATTACTGTTTCATTGAAATTCTTCTTAGTATCATTGACTAGATTCCGCATAGTCTTTGATATTCACAATCAAAGTTTCTATCAAAGTTGTTTTGGATTTATTCAATACAACTTAGCCTTATACAAGCTAAGCAAGATCTATTTTATTGGGATCAACAATGATGATAAGCATAAACAAGCAATTCAACGATAAATTAAGAAATAGAGATAAACAAACCAAACATTAAGATCTTCGTAACCATGGTTAATAGCCGAAGGTGTTAGCCTTCAAACGTCATAATTAATACAAAAGTAATGATTTAGCCATGGTAAACTAACCGAGTTAACAAATGATACCAAAAACTGAATGATTACAAGAGTATAAGAAATTACACGTTGTCTCCTATGGAATTAATCACGTTGCTCGACCTCTTCTGCTCTTTTTCTCCTCTTAAAATTAACTTTTGTGGTTTAGGTATCGAGAATATGATTTAGCACACTTAAAACTCATTTTTGAGTTTTGTATTTATAAGGTTTGGAGTCGGTTCGATACGGCGTATCCAAAGTGTTGGATACGGCATATTGGGGGTTTCTTGGAGTAGGGACCACATTTGATATCTTCTAGAATATTTTATTCCCATATAGCTTGAATATGGCGTATTACCTTCTTCTGGATACGGCATATTGAATCTTGTTTCCGTGGTCTTTGGTGACTGCAAGCACAGATACGCCGTATCTTCCTTGATGGATACGACGTATTGGTTGTCAGAATAGTAATCTTTAAAATATCTTCATTTAAGCTCCAAAATGTGTGCCTTTTAGTTAACTTTCACCAAGTACTCCATAATTACTACAATTATCAAATATAAACGATTAAGTAACAATTCTTTGTGTGGAAAACTAGAAGGGGGATTGAATAGTTTAGCGCTTTTTAAATTTATGTTTAGTTTGATTATAAAAACTTATATTCGACTTTATGTGAATTCACAATGTGCATAATATGAACAATTAAACTAATCAAATAAGTAATAAGAAATATGAAATAAGTATGCAAGATACATGATAAGAGATGGAAAGATCAAACCACAACACGAGGATTTATAGTGGTTCGGTAACGAAGCACCTCTTCGCCCTACTTCACTCCCCGAGCACCAATCTCGAGAGTTTTCTTCATATGTCAACAAGCTCCCTTTAGGCAGAGAAAACCCTACACAACTTAGCTTACACCAATTTCTGACACTAAGGGAAATGTCGAGTTCTAATCCTAGGTAGAACCAATCTATCACAACTAATCACACAACTTCACGACAATACGCTACTTTGCTTTACCACACTACTTCTTCTTCACTTCACAACTTTACTTTTCTTTACGACTTCACTTCGCTTCACAACTTCTTCACAACCTTTGAATACTTTTCTTTACAACTTCACTTCAACTAAACACTATCTTGATCACACCAATCTAACACTACTTACTAAGATCACCCCGATCTAACTATACTTACAATGATCACCACAACCTACTTAATATACACAACTACAATATACACAAATAATTTACAAGATATGATACACTTGCAATAAGGTTGCAAAGATACACACTAAGCTATAATACTCCTTCACTTGATGGTAGGAAGTATTCTTCTCTTGCACTTGAAGATCAAAGCTTGGATCACTAGGAAACAAGGCTTTATGATTAAATGATCAAGGATTTATGAGAAATGTTATAAACTAATGTTAGAACTGAAAGAAAGAGTGATGCAAAGGAAAGTGAGAAATTCATTGGTGATAGTCGAGTATTTATTAGGCGAAGTTGAGTCAAAAAAACACGTGGCCGGTCCCTTTTAATTTAGGGTGGGACCGCCCGTTATAATTAAGGGGGCCACCCAAGCCTAACGCTCCCTTTTTTGGAACATTTCTAGCTGTTTTTTGGTAGAAATTTGAATTCAAAATATTTATTTGAATAAAACATTTCTTTTAAATCTAAAAATGTTTTGTAAAAGATATAAAAATGTTTGTGTCATTTTTATAAAAAGTGTGACGTTAAAAAAAAATCCTTTGATCATTAAGCATTTGTTTATTCATACCTTTAAGTGATTAAATTTTCGAAATGAAAATTTACTACTAATTACTTGTTTACAATTAATTTTTCATTAATTATTTTTACATTTTGTGATTATCAAAATGTAGATAGATCGAAAAATATTAACAATGTTTTTAGGCATTATTTCTATCAACAATTTCCCCCTTTTTTATGATTACAAAATCTAAACTCATTAAATGAAAAATTAATTTTTTAATAAGTATTTAGTGAGTTTTATTTCCACTTCTCCTCCTTTTTGTAGAATCAAAAAGACTTCGTCGATGAATATTAGTAAAAACAACAGAATAAATGCTCCCCTTGATGTGTACTCCCCCTCATTCGAGGGCACCAAGGAATCGAGCTATAGTGTCTTTGCTACAAGAATAAGTTAGAAGAACAATACCAATTTTTCTAACACAAAGCAAAGAAAGGAAAAATAAAATAAGCATAATACCAAAGATCATTCATTAAACATAGAGGTTGTGTATAAAACACAATCATGCATACATTAAATAATATGCTTAAAGCATATTAAGACATCATACATCAGATTTAAACTACAAGGAACCTAATATTCCTAGATTGCCATAGAAAGCCATTGGAATAGCTTGCAAAAGGAGAAAGTTGGTCATTTATTTGAAAGCGAGAAAAAGTTGGCATGTATCATGCATAGTTGGTTGTTGGTGGAGAGTTTGGAGCAGATGTGGTTGTTGAGGGATAGTCTCGGTGGACTTGAGGTGGTGGATGTGGTCGAGTGAGAAGAAATTCAATCCAATTAATATCTTTACTTAAGGTTAGGATTTGTTTTTGGGTAAAGATGCAACAAGGGAAATATCCAACATGATTTTCAACTTGGTCTAAGTGGAGGGTGTGAGGCAAGCATGGTGAGTAAGGAGATGTAGGAGTGTTACGTTGTGAGAGGTGCATGGCTAAAAGGTTTGAAAGTTCTTGGAGTTAAGTAATGTCATTCATGAGCATTTCTGTCACACCCCGCCTAGGCGGAAACACGAGGCGTAACATCATGGATATCATCACAACATAATGGTGTTAACAATATAGAGAACTAAAGGAAAAGGAAAATCAAATGGGACACTATGTGTCATGACAATACCCAACACAAGATAAAGGATTCTTGCATTACGATAGCAAAGTCATACCATAAAGAAACATAATCCAAAAGTCTAAACAAAATCAACAAACATCCAAGTATCAAACAATTCAGATGACATAAATAAAATCTCTAGGAGAATGACTCTGCATGCAAGCCTACGGTCTCACTATCTACTCTTCCTAACTTCAACATCCTCAAGATGGTTACCTAAAAATGATGCTTAAAATGTCAACACAAAGGTTGGTGAGAGTCATAGGTTTAAGATACGAAAATCAGAGCTTATAAACAATTACTATGATTAATGCAAACATGGCAGGACAATTACTTCATTATCATACAAGCTAATAGGCAAATTTAACCATAACAAGCATGGGAACGGAACGTGTCCCTCGATCCAACAAGTATCAACACTTGGGTAGGAACGTTACCCCCGATCCAATATCACAACAAATGGGTAGGAATGTTACCCCCGATCCAAATACACATAAGCATTTAGCACGTAACATATAATAACCAAGTAAAGTCCATACACTTTCAAAATAAAAACACATAATCACAGTAATTAGAACATTTCAAATCCCTTTGCATCATTTCCTTCCCAATTTAAAAGCAATGTAAAAAGAGGGACTATGAAACTCACTTGAATGTTCAAACGCAGCTTCCAAATCTCAACACGCAACTATACAACCCACCCCTCTCACACAAACTCCCCACCCCCCCAAATAAATAAACACGGTTACATGCGACCAAGCTAAAAGCTCTAGTCCATGTAACACACATATGATAGATGTCTAAGGGTTTAGTTAAAATGATTGTATGGGTGTTGTTAAAGTGGTGGTGACCATCATGGGTCTACTCACCCGCAACATCATGCCTAACCTTCAACCATCCATTAACACTTTACACTAGCTACTATAATAAATTTAATCAGAATTGAAAGATTTAGTGTCTCCTTTACGTGTCTCAAAACCCTTACTTTAATGACCTTCATAATTTATACCAAAATCACAACATGTTAATTTATGAGTATAATTAAACCTACCTGTGAATTCCCAAGTATTACTTACATGTGTTAACTACCTCAAATAAAATCAAACTTAAAAAACGCCTAATTCCGATCTGATTGCACACTCAAAAATTATCACTCTAACTACCTATAATTAGACATAGCTTTCAGAGGCTAATTATCACTATGCTTATCAATATACATATGGAAACTTAACTACTGTAGAAGCTAAGCTTTAATTTCCATTTTAAGTATAAGGTTTTACCCTCCTAAACATACCTAAATCTACCCGTATTTACTGTTTTTGACAACTTTTTCTTGTTTAACAAATTGACAAACTTCCGCGAACTCAAAATCATTCGAGCCGTGGACTTTTTGGAAAGTAACATTCAATGAGCTACTGTTTAGAGTCCAGAAACACTCAAAAACTATTACCATCATGGAGATATTCACTCGTGAACACAGCCCTAAATTCTGCTCACCCTAATTCATAAATTAACGCAACCCTAACCGAACCACATGCATGAACACTCATTTAATCTATCCCTAATCATTCTAGGATCATTAAACACCAATAATATTCTATATTTTTATGAAACCCCAAGAGTCCATCATTGTTTTGTTACAGATTAAAAGAATAAACAAGAATGGAAACATACCTAACGATCTTTCTTGAGTTAACACGATCTAACACCTAGATTTCTTGATCAAATTTTTTGTCTTCCTTTTTCTTAGGGGAGGAGGGTTCGTACGGCACACCAAGGGAAGGAGAAGAAAACTTATGTCTAGTGTTTTATTTTTATAAACTATTTAAATGAGAACCTAATTTAGCTAACTTAAATTTACTTTAAAATACATTTTATTTCACTTTTTTCTCAAAAATCGGAACGCCACCCCCATATATATTAAAAAAATATAATATATATATATATACATAAAATATATATATAAATATATAATATATAGTATATAATATATATTATTAATATATTTATTAATTAACTTGTTACTTCATTGACCATTAAGTTTTTATAAAAACTTAAAGCCTGAAATTATTAAACCTTTTTACTTAAACGCTACTTACTAAACTTTCTAAATATAACTTTCATTTCACCAAACCGTTTTCTATTTTTAGAAAGTTTGCTACAAACTTCCAAATTTCACTCACCTATTTTATTTCTAAAATGCCACATTTCCATTACTGCTTAACACTAATTATCCAACATTGACCCGTAGCATTGCCATGCAATACCCATTCCTTTCCATATCACAAAACGTGACAATTGGAATACTCATACCAAACACAAAACACTCAAAATGAGATGCCCATACACCTCAAAATGATATTAAACAAATTACGTAAACCACTTCATCCTACATAATGAACACATAGCACGCAAGAAATATACAAAATGGACATTTAGCCATTTCTAAAGGTATAAACTAACCTGCTCAAATCACGATTGTCACAGTATCCCCTCCTTTAGGAAATATCATCCTGAGATTTAACTAGCCGATTCATCAGCACGATCAATAAACAACTGAGGATACTTAGACTTCATATAATATTCGCGTTCCCAAGTGAACTCGGGACCACGGTTTGAATTCCAACGAACCTTCACAAGTGATATCTTACTCCATTTTAAATTCTTAATTTTATGGTCCATAATCTCTACAGGTTCCTCAACAAAACGAAGAGTTTTGTCAACCTTAATCTCATCCAATGGCACATGCAGGCTAGCATCCGCCAAACACTTCTTTAGGTTTGACACGTGAAACGTGTCATGTACACCACTCAATTCCTTGGACAATCTTAACCGATATGCTATAGGATCAATCCTTTCAAGAATCTCAAATGGCCCTACATACCTCGGGGATAACTTACCCTTCTTCCCAAAACAGAACACGCCCTTCTAAGGCGACACCTTTAGCATCACACGATCTCCAACCTCAAATTCCAACGATTTGCGCCTGTTGTCAGTATAGCTCTTTTGACGATCTCTCGCCGCTTTAAGCTTCTCTTTTATAACCACTACTTTATCAGTCATTTCCTACACCAATTCGGGTCCAATCAAACTACCTTCCTTAATTTTAGCCCATAACACGAGTGACCTACATTTTCTTCCATATAGTGCTTTGAACGGAGCACACCGAATACTAGTGTGATAACTGTTGTTATAAGAGAATTCAGCTAACGGTAGGTGGACATCCGAACTGCCACCAAAGTCTATCACACACGCCCTTAACATATCCTCCAACTTCTGAATTATACGCTCACTCTGTCCATCTGTTTGAGGGTGATAATCCGTGCTCATATCCAATCGCGTTCCTAAGGCTTTCTGAAAGGTTTGCCAGAGACGTGATGTAAACCGTGCATCACGATCCAAAATAATCGACACAGGCACTCCATGACGCGTGACAATTTCATCGGTGTACAACCTCGCCAATTTATTTATACTATAATCTTCACGTATTGCCAAAAATGTGCTGATTTGGTCAATCTATCAACTACAACCCGTATCGCATCGTGCCCATTCCTTGTTCTAGGTAACTTTGTGATAAAGTCCATGGTGATGCTTTCCCACTTCCATTCAGGTATCTCTGGTTGTTGTAATAAGCCCGAAGGCCTTTGGTGCTCAGCCTTCACCTTTGCACAAGTTAAACATTCGCTAACATAGGTAGCAATATCCCTCTTATTCCCGGCCACCAGTACATATCTCGAAGGTCATAGTACATCTTATCCACTCTAGGATGTACGGAATACCTGGACTTATAAGCCTTATCTGTAATTACTATTCTCATACCTCCTACTAATGGAACCCATATTCGATCCATAAAGTACAAACTTCCTTCTACTTTCCTTTCCATCTGCTGATCTACACCATGTAACCTTTCAGCAAATACGTTCTCCTGATTGAACGCCTCACCCTGAGCTGCTAGTATCATTCCTTTTACTTCAGATTGAATAGACATAGCCATTTCCCATACATATTTAGGTTTCACCCGCTCCTTCCTACTCAATGCATCAGCCACCACATTCGCTTTACCCGGATGATAGCGGATTTCACATTCATAGTCACTAAATAATTCGATCTACCTCCTTTGGCGCATATTCAACTCCTTCTGATCAAATATGTGTTGGAGACTTTTATGATCCGTGTAAATGACACTTTTTGTACCATACAAAATGACTCCAAGTTTTTAGAGCAAACACCACTGCTCCAAAATCTAGATCGCGTGTTGTATAATTCTTCTCATGGATTTTTAACTGCCTTGACGCATAAGCAATTACCTTATTTCTTTGCATAAGCACACAACCTAATCCCTGATTCGAAGCATCACAGTAAACTACAAAATCTTCAACTCCACCAGGAAGTGACAATATCGGCGCATCACACAAAAGATTTTTCAAAGTCTGGAAAGCCTCTTCTTGTTCCACACCCCACATATACTTTTGGTTCTTCTGAGTCAACGAGGTAAGAGGTTTAGCAATCTTAGAGAAATTTGCGATGAAACGACTGTAGTAACCTGCCAACCCCAAAAACGATCGAATCTCAAACGATGTCGTAGGAGCTTTCTAATTCTTTACTGCCTCTATCTTACCTGGGTCTACTTGAATACCACTCTGATTAACCACGTGACCAAGGAAATGCACTTATTGCAACCATAACTCACACTTGGAGAATTTAGCATACAACTTCTCCTTCCTAAATAATTCTAAAACTAACCTCAAATGCACTTCAAGATCTTCTTTAGTCTTTGAGTAGATCAAGATGTCATCGATGAATACAATAACAAACTTATCTAAATACGGTTTATAGACTCGGTTCATCAAATCCATAAAGACCATCAGTGCAATGGTTAATCCGAAGGGCATAACGGTAAACTCAAAATGTCCATACCTTGTTTGAAACGCGGTTTTTGGAATATCATCCTCATGTACTCGAAGCTAGTGATAACCCGATCGAAGATCTATCTTAGAGAGATAACATGAACCTTGTAGTTGATCGAATAAGTCATCAATTCTAGGGAGAGGATATCGATTCTTAACAGTTAACTTCTTTAATTCTCTATAATCGATATACATATGAAAAGAGCCATCCTTCTTCTTAACAAACAACACTGGTGCTCCCCATGGAGAATGACTCGGTCGTATGAAATCCTTATCTTGCAACTCTTGAAGCTGCCCATACAATTCTTGCATTTCCGAGGGTGCTAGACGATATGGAGACTTCGCAATGCGAAACTCAACTTGTCATTATGGTGGTAACCTCGACAAGTCTTCCGGTAATACATCAACAAAATCCCGTACTACAGATATATCACTCAATTTGGTTCATCTACCTTAGCATTCATTAAGGCTTTAACGGCTCCTAAAGTATGTTCCCCTTGAACCCTAAGTATCCCACTACCTTCCAAGGGTATTTCAACCACCTTTTCATGACAAACTATCACAGCCTTATTATGGGAAAACCAGTCCATTCCCACAATCACATCAAAACTTCCATGACCCAACGGTATCAAATTTATGCTAAACAAGGAATTTCCTAGTTCTAGTTTGCAGTCACGGATAATCCTATCCTCTTTTACTTTCTTATTATCTGCTACTTCTATCACATAACCAGGATTTACAATGCTAGGTTTCACATTTAGTAAAGGCGCAAATTTAGTAGAAATGAAACTACAATCAGCTCCAGATTCAAAAAGTACAGTAGCAAAATGATCGTTCAAAGAAAAAGTACCCGTCACAACTTTAGGATCCTGTAAAGCTTCCACCGCATTCACATTCACATTGAAGGCCCTTCCTATAGCTCGCTTCCCATTATTTCTTGTGTTTCGATTGCCTTCAATAGTTAAACGGTTTCCCACTTGACCAGGTGCTCGGTTTAACTTAGGACAGGTATTTCAAAAATGCTTACAGCTTCCACACTCATAACATGTCCCCGGTTCAAACTCCATTCTGACAGCATTAACAAGAGTTGTTCGCTTAAATGGTGCCTGGCAATCTTTAGCAAAATGGCCAGGTCTCTAACAGTTAAAACACAGCCTACAAACTCTATCCTCCGGATGATAAGTATAGCACTTAGTACACTTAGGATATTGGTTCACAAATTCATTTTTAGGAGGAGCTGTTGCCACAAAACCCGCTCCTATTTTCGCCTTCTTTTTATCCCTTCGCGACCCTCCAGATTTACTAGTCTCTTCCACTGCCTTCCTCTTCTCATTACTCTTTGACATGGTACCACAACTAATCGCTTCGTCAGTAAGTATGCCGTCTCTTAGTATTGCATCCTGGATAGTTGTTGGCTGAGTCGCCTTGAGCATTCCCCTAATCTCAGGCGCCAATCCCGCTACATACCTCTTGATGCGCGCTGACTCAGGTGTCACCAGATGTGGAACTAGCTTGGCCAGTTCATGGAACTGATATGTGTAAGCTGCATGGTTGGCTCCTACCATCTTGTGATTACAAAATTCATTCTCCAACCTCTCCATTTCATTACTTGGAGAAAATTCCTCCACCAACATAGCCTTAAAATCATTTCAGGTCATACCAATTGCCGCTTCATGGCCTCTTGCCTGGATTTGAGTATTCCACCATGTCAGTGCCTTGTTAACAAACAAACTGGCAGCATACTTCACCTTTTGATTCTTAGAACACCCACTATTTTCAAGTACATTATCCATATTCTCGATCCAGCGGGTAAGTGCTATCGCACCTCCCTTTGTGTCATATTCCTTAGGGCCGCATGCCTGAAATCCCTTGTTGGAACACCCATTGTTCCCACCATTCCCATTGTTGTTGTTGTTATTTCCATTGTTGTTATTGTTTTTCCCATTGTTGTTATTGTTATTTCCGTTGTTCATGTTGTTTATCACTTGAGTGACGATCCATGGAATGATATTTTGCAATTGCTGCGCAATGATGGCAGCGATGTCAGGTTGCCCATTTTCGTTGTTGTTAGTCCATGTTGGAGTCATTCTGATTAAGATAGTATTAACGCACATTAGATGAGAGGGGAAAGGTTTCTAAACCGACCATTCTATCAATATATAATCATAACTATATATATACATATACATACTTAATCAACCAAACAACATGTTGACATCAAATTCGCGTAATCATACTTGCAAGTCCACTTATGTTGTAGCGCATGTATAATTATGTTGGCCACCATAATTATAGATGCCCCCTTTCACAAGTGTACTCCCTCATATGACCACACTTCTCAATGCCAACAAAGCACATACCATATAGATCACATCAACAATTCACCACATATGGAAAATGACTCAAAATCACTTAAATCATATTATTAAAATAATATAACAAAATCCAATATTCAAAAGTAAACATTCCTAATAAAATTCCAAAACAAAGTCAAACAATCTCAAAACCCTAAAATATTAAAACACATAAAGAGGCGGACAATCAAGCATTGATTCGAATTCCACTACCCCCTGATATGTGATAAAACACACATCATTTGTACCCCGTAAAATGCTAATAAACAGACTAAAACACTAAAATATGGATAAATATGTTTGTATTGTGTTTTTATGTCTTACAGGTACAAAGGATTGAAAACAAAGCAAAAACGGTAATTTTCGGGTGACTTTCGACGACGTTTTTATGATTATCGAGGCTTAAACGAAGTCATTAATATTCCTCTATCACACCATTGGAAAGAGCACGAAATTACGAGTCCAACGGTACCGGCCTTTCATATTTGAACCTTTTTATTTTGAACCTTTTTCGTCCCTGTTTGAACCTTTAATACTAGTATAAATGAACTAGGCCAAAGAAGGGTTAAATAAATAATAGTGTGTATATATAACAAGACCACTGCCTAGCGCAGTTGGTCTTGTGGTTTGCTTTGAGAATCCAAACGGGAGGTCCCGAGTTCGAAACGCAGAGGGGTTTATCCCCCTCACAACCCGACCCGGCCCATGACCCGATCCAGACCCATGACCCGATCCAGACCCGGCCCATGACCCGACCTGACCCGGCCCAAGACCCGACCTGACCTGGCCCATGACCCGGTTAGCCACCACCGTTGACCGGTGGTTGACCGGTGGTCCGGCAGTGGTCCGACGGTGGTCCGCCGCCGTTGACTGTCGTTGACTGCCGTCGTTGACCACCATTGACCGGTGGTCCGGTGGTGGCTCCGGTGACGACTGGCAGGCCATGTTGCACCACTCAGGTGGTGACACGTAGCACAACTAATGATTGGTACGAGGTACTGTGCAGGTATACGAGGTACTGTAGCAATACAAGGTTCGGATAAAGAGGCTTCTAGAATGATGACGTGGCGCATTGTGGTTGGTGGATCGGAAGAATGACAGCTGCCAATGATGAGGTAAGAGGTATGGGATCCAGAGCCAATTATTAGCGTAAGGATTAAGCAATGATTAGTGGCGGCTCGGTGTAAAATGACAAAGATACCCCTGGATCTAGAGCTTCTATTGGTTGTCCACTTGAAAAGACAAGAATGCCCCCAAGCCCAGTTTGGGCTATAAATAAGAATAGACGCAACAGCTGGATAGAGTAGTTAGGATTTTTTTTGTTCACTTTTAAAGTTTATGTAGTATAGTTTAGTTAGCTTATTATTTAGCTTATTTAGTTATAAAGTTCTAAACTTTACTAGTTTTTCTTATAGCTTATTAATCTAGTGATTATTTCGAAGGGTACTTGTAGCTTATTTGAGAAGTGGCTTATTTATAAGCTTATATTCTTCATCCTTTCTTCGAAAAAGCCTTGATAGCTTTTTAGCTTATTCTAGTTTTTATTTCAAAAATAGTTTTTTTTATATAGATTTAATCTAGTTTTATTTTTACAAAGATTAGTTTTCAAAATAGCTTATTTTTCTAAAAAGTTTTCATCTTATTAGCTTATTGTTTTTAGATCTAATCCTTAAATATACCCGTCTCTTGTTCACTTGATTGAATACCTTAGTTTCGGGTGGATTAGATATAAAGTTTATAGATCTTATATTTTTAGCTTATTTTCTAGCATAAAGTTTGTTGCTTTTTTAATTCTAGCTTATTTTTCTTAGATCTAAATATTTAAATATACCCGATCCAAGTTTACTTGATTGAACACCTTAGTTTTGGGTAGATTTATATCTAAAGTTTTCATCTTTTTATTAGCTTATGGTCCTTAGAATAAATTCTAGCTTATTTTGTCTTAGTAGCTTAATATTATCTTGTCCATCTTAATCCTTGTTTGTTTTAATGTTGATAAAATCTATCCAACTCTAAGGCCGGAGCTTAAGGGTCTGTTAACCTCAAAATATTGAGTCGAACAATGGAAATTCGTTCATAACTATATTAGGTCTCGGTCAAATGTCGGCTACCCGAAATCACTTCACTTCATTACTAGTTACACGAATTCAAGAAGAAAAAAGAAGGAAATTAGAAGTTTAGAGAGAGAAACAAGAGAGAGAAAATGAAAGAGAATGGTTGAATTAACTTGTAAGAGAATGTTTTCTTGAAACTTTTTTTCTTTTAGGACTTTAATTCGTTAAACCTAAGCCCGCACTTAAGGAACATTTCACGTCACTTAGAAAGCTTATTTGTCATTTATATCTTTTAAATCAGTTTAGTTTAATCTTTTAGTTTTTAATTTTAGAATTAATGTTAGTTTAATTTTTAGTTTAAAAATAGTTTAAAACCAAATCCAAAATATTTGTCATTCAAGCACCAAACGAAACATTCTCATGAATTTCAATTCATCTCTCGCCGTGGAAACGACACTCAGAAGATAGACTGTTTATTTTTCTAAAGTGATTGCCTTATCTAACGGGATACTCTCTATACTACTATTACTATTTGGTATTATTATTTAGTTATATATTTATTATATATATACTATATATTAATTATCGAATCAGTTTTTGGCGCCGCTGCCGGGGAGAGGTGTAGCGATTTTTACGGGATTGTTTTTGTTCGAGCCTTGAAGACCCTTCCTTGTGAAGTTATTTTCTTTATAAAAATATATAAAAATACAAAAATATTTTTCATTTTCTTTTATTAGTATATAAAAACAAGAAAAAAAAATAATAAAAAAATAAAAATAAAAACATTGTCCATAAAAAGAAATAAAAATCACCAAGTTGGTAAAAGAACACCAACATATAATACTTTCAACTGAAGTATTATCCATTAATAAGTTCCCGAACCAAAGTTTCAAAAACTTGCCTTTTGTGTCACTTGCGATATACGGCTCACCTTTGAAAATTAAACACTTTTAAAGAGCTACCGTGAAGCTTGTTGATTATTAGGTTTAAGTTATTCGATCTCGTTTTGTCCTTTAATAAAATATATTGTTTAAAAAAAACCTAAAAACCTAAAAATAATCTTCTTTTTCTTCTTATCCATTTAATTCTTTTCTTAACCCTCTATATTGTTTAATTCTTATGGCGTCACTCGATTATCGTTTGAATCCCCTCTTCACGATTAAAGAGTGTTCGTCTTGTGGATCTTTGTATAATAAAGGATATTGTTGTACCCCCGACTCGTCTCAACAACCCCTTCGTGATTGTCCTAAGTGTGGAAACCCGGTTGAAGGTCCAAATTGTCAAGGATGTGCTCTATGGCGAAAGAAATTAAAAGAAGTTTGGTTTACAATTTGTCATGAAAATGGAATTTACCAAGACCTTCTAAACACTTACGAGTCATCCGATGACGATACCAACGTTGTTAATGTTCCTAGAAAGCCATTCGTTGTCAAACAGGATCCCGGTGAAAATTCCTCGCAAAGTCCTCCACAAATTAACCACAATTGTTGTTACGAGTGTGGTGATTCGTTAGATGGAATCTTTTGTCACGATGCACTTGTAAGTTTTTATGGGGAAGAGTGCTCATATTGTTATAATGTCATCTGAAAGCTCCGATTATCTTTAATCCGGAACCATGCAATCAAACCATTGATGAGCTCCCACAAACTTTGCCAAGTTTTGATCCGACGTGCTATTCCGAAAAAGAAAATTCATTACCTTACGTTTCAAAACCCAACGTTTTCAACCCACCTCCACAACCTCCTATGTATTCTTATGAATTTTGCGGGAACGATGCTCGTTATGGTCACTATTGTTAACCTCACGGTTCTGTTCATCTATTCCGGGAACAGTGTTGCAATCTAGATTTTAATTTCCGCAAATTTTCATGATTTTAACAAACTTTATATTTTGTTGTGAAAATTGCGGGGGTCCTCATGAGACTTTTCAATGTTCAACGATGAATGAGATATTATATGAGAAAAATTCTTTTTATGATTCTAATTCTTTCGGCTTTGACCAATTTCAACCCCCGCAATATACCGTCAATCATCCGATCTTTAATGCTTAAAATGATCTTCTCAATTCTCAAAATAAGCTTATGGAGCAAATGACATCCATATGTGATATGGTTGGTCAATATTTGCAAAAGAAGGAAGAAGATAAGCGAATTGCGAAAGATCAAGCGGCTAAAGATCAATATTGGAAGATTCCCATTTGCTACAATGATGATGACGACAAGTATTCTTTTGCTACACAAGAATATCTCAAGAAATTCTCCTCTTCAATCACTCCTGATTTACCAAAATCGGATTCTCTTATAATGGAGGATGAGCATCTCGATACTATTCTGGAAACGGAATCGGACGAATTAATAAAGTCTAGTGTTGAGGACCTTGTCCATACCCCAAGTGAGTTTGATGGTATATTTGAAGGTGAATGTGATTTGCCCGTTTATGATGATTTTTCTCCGAAAAGGATGAGGCGTTAGATGATATCATTTCAATTCCACCGGGAAATGGTAATGATCATTTTAATGCCGAATCTAGTCTGATTGAATCTGTGCTTAATCGTGATAACGTGATATCTTCTCCTAAGATTGATTTCCTTATCGAGGAGTTCGCCGGTGAACTCGCTCTTATCGCTCCAATTCCACCAGGAATTGTTGAAGCCGACCTCGATCCAAAGAAAGATATCCGTTTTATTGAAAATTTGATGTATGATAACTCTTTTCCTCGCCCTCCGAAAACTCTTAAAGATGATTATGAAACTGTCATCGATTCCAATAATGATTACTTTTCGAGTGATGACGATTCTTATGAGAACATCGATTATGTCGATGCATCACCTCCCGATGCTGAGATCATCAGCTTAGAGGTGGTTGAGATTGTTATCCTAGAAGTTGGAGGGATTGACGATGATATTCTTCTAAAAATCAAAGACGATATCCTTCGTGAAAAATTGTTGAAAATCAATCTTCTCATTGCTAAGATCGAAGCATTAAAAGATAATCCCACTCCATCTTCCGATGTTATGACCAAGTCTTCCTCTACATCTCTTTACCTTTTCTTGGAGGAGACTAATACTGTTGATAATTCTTTGCCCGAAACTGAAACTTTTCGCTCTAATCTGGAAGAGATTAGTAGTGGCAGTACCACTACTCATGCTGATTTTTCTCTTCCTAAATATGATTCGTTCATTTTTGATCTTTCGATCAATCCTTTTCCTCCTGCTGATAGAAGTGACTTTTATCATGAGGAGTTCGTCGATGAACTCGCTCACATCATATCTCCTCCGGATCTTGAATGTTTCTATTTTAAGAGTGAGCCCGATCTGGGAGATTTGACTTCTATTGACCCTGGGATTCGTGAGAACGTTTCTACAACTAATTAGAATGTACCAATAGAGGATGACCAATCTCATCTCTTCGCTTTTGTTGTATGGATCTTTCTTTCTTTTCTCACGTATCCCGTTGTTCCTCGATATCTTCTCTCCTATGGGAATGAAGATACCATTTTTGACCCCGGCATCTCCATTTATCATTCTTTTATGCCGGGTGTATCCTCATCGGAGTAGACTTTCATGAAATTAAATGTTTATCCAAACCACTTGAATGAAAGTCCGATGGAGATTTTATCTTCCACTAGCTCCCCCATGGACCAATGAATTCAGGGTCGAGTCAGGCTCAAGACTCGGTTAACAAAAACAAGCACTTCTCGGGAGGCAACCCGTGTCTTTTAATTCTTTCTATTTTCTTAATAAATAAGTGTGGTATTTTGTAGCCCAAGTGTGGGGGCGTGCTTCTTTCTATGGTTTGTGGTTCCGTTTTTGCAGGATTCCTCAAGAGCATGAAGACCCATGCTTGTTTTCAATCCTCCAATCATCCGGTCTTCGATCTTTTACTTATTATGGAATCATAATCATGATCATGTATATAAATATGTTGGTGTCCCCATTCAACTTGGAGATTACTAGCATTTGCCTTTTTTGTTCCTAAGTGCGGGGGTAAAACCTGATATTTTTTGAACATTGAGGCGAATGTTCGATTCTAAGTGTGGGGGGGATTTCTATCGAAATGTGATCATACCTGTGCCTATATGTGTTCCCACGCAACCCCGTTTTGACCAAAAATTTAAATTTTTTATTGTTTTATTATGATTAGATATTTATATATATATAATATATTTATATAATATATATATTTATATTATATATATATATTTAAATGATGAAATATATATATAGGTTAGTAATAAATTAGGCTGTAGACTAGGTAGCTGTTGACTGATCGAGTTTTGAACTCAGCCCTTTCCCTTAGCTTCGAGACTAAGCGTTTGCTTAACTTTGTAATTTTTCAATGACGAAAAATGATAGAGGTGCATATAAGTTTGATGCTAGGTGGATTAGTTGGTATCTTTAGACTCATAGAGGTTACTTGTGGCTTTTTGCTCCCATAGCTTACTAACGCTCTATTCAAATTGTTGAATAAATAAAGTTACTTTAGGTTTTTGCGATTCTTAGTTTAGATCCCTTCGTAGAGACTCCTTCTGGTGAAAGTAAGGTACACATCGAGATTTTGTCAGTGTTGTGGGGTAATAGACTCATGGACTATGGTCGGCTCGCATACTGATGTGGCAGTTGTTAAAAGATCCTCCAGGACTTGATTTCGGCTAATTATAATAATTGTTATGTAATAAAACCGAAGCCAAATAAGACTTCTTGATATATGGTCTGCTCGCATACCGATTGTGACAGTCGTTTAATGTGTGGAGTAATAATAATTAAAAAACTGTGGGCTGATAAAAGTTTACTGCATCTTGCCGGCTCACAACCGATGTTGCAGTCTTCTAAATAAGACACATAGTAATTATCAAAGACTGATAAAAGTTTGCTGCATCTTGCCGGCTCACAACCGATGTTGCAGCCTTCTAAAAGGTCAAGGAAATTACCGAGGTCGAAATATGTTTGCTGCATCTTGCCGGCTCACAACCGATGTTGCAGCCTTCTAAAGGACCGAGGTTTAATAATGTTGCAATAATAATAAGTATAAAGCCAAAATTCGACTCCCGGGTTTATCTAAATATTGCCCTACGTATCTGGGACTCGTGTTGAGGTGTTGCGGATGAAATAAATAGGATAACCCCTAAATCATGCGAAATTAGAACCTTAATGTGGACCTTATTCTCACCATATCGTCTCTTTAGGAAAGGATTTCAAACTAATTATGGTCTAAACCGGGTTATTTTATTTAAATAAGGACATAATTTATTTGTCACCAAAAATAAAAAAATCCTTAGAGGAAATTAGGAATAATGAGGGCGAAAAGTTAAGTTTATACTTACAAAATTAGCATTTATGAGTAGTGTTAGCATCTAATCTTATATTTAACTGTGATTTCATTTTAAGCTTAGTTTGGGGATTGTGAAAATCAAAGATCAAACTCCCGTTCTTAAAGCCTTTTAAATAATTTTATTTAATTTTTATCTTAGTTTTTATCTTTTATTGAATAAGTGGTTAAAACAGGGGCGCTTTCGAAATAAATAATTTTTGAACCTTCTTAATGGACATTTTCTGTTCTTGTTTGATTGTGAGGGGTCATAATTTAAAAGGGGATTTAATTATTTATTTTCGGGCGTGTTTTATTTACATTGCGTGTGGGACCAGCAATGGCTTAGTGTGGGGGAATTTTGATATGTGCTAAAACACACATCATTTGTACCCCGGAAAATGCTAATAAACGGACTAAAACACTAAAATATGGATAAATATGTTGCAAATATGTTTGTATTGTGTTTTTATGTCTTACAGGTACAAAGGATTGAAAACAAAGCAAAAACGGTAATTTTCGGGTGACTTTCGACGACGTTTTCACGTTTATCGAGGTCGAAACAAAGTCGTTAATATTCCTCGATCACACCATTGGAAAGAGCACGAAATTACGAGTCCAACGGTACCGGCCTTTCATATTTGAACCTTTTTATTTTGAACCTTTTTCGTCCCTGTTTGAACCTTTAATACTAATATAATGAAGAGGGCCAAAAGTGGGTTAAAGGAATAATAATGCATATATATATAACAAGACCACTGCCTAGCGCAGTTGGTCTTGGGCTTGTTTGAGTTTTAACCCAGTGGTCATGTTCAATTCATGTAGGAGGGTTATAATCCCCTCCACGCCACGTCAACTGCCACGCTGGCTGACACGTGGCATGCCACGTGGCGGACCCAGACCCGACCTGACCCGGCCCAAGACCTGACCTGACCCGGCCCAAAACCCGACCATGACCCACTGGTTGACTGGCGGTCAACCACCGTTGACCGGTGGTCCGGCGGTGGTCCGGCGGTGGTCCGGCGGTGGTCCGACGGTGGTCCGGCGGTGGTCCGACGGTGGTCCGCCGCCGTTGACCGTCGTTGGCCACCGTTGACTGCCGCCGTTGACCACCGTTGACCGGTGGTTGCTCCGGTGACGGCTGGCAGGCCACGTGGCACAACTAATGATTGGTACGAGGTTGCAGGTACGAGGTACTGTTCATACGAGGTGGCAGGTACGAGGTGGCAGGGAATGTCAGGTGGCAGTACGAGGTGGCGGCGGCTGGCCAATCAGAGCATGACACGTGTCCAAAACGCGTGATCCGAGGGTGCCAGGCGTGTGTCAGTCCGAGGTTGTCGTGTGGAGATCCAAGGCAATAATGAGGCGGTTGGTGGAGAGCAAAAAGACTATAATACCCTCAGATCTTGCAATATGAGCTGTGGATGACTAAGACGAAATCCCTCCCACTTGGAGGCTATAAAAACAGACGACGTGGGGATTGGTGGATCTGAAGTCCTAAAAAGAATTTCATTTCCCCCATTAAGGACATCTCAAATCTACCGTGCATTAATTTTTCAAAACGTTTTGAAAATTTAGGGTTTGTGGAACCAAAAATAATGTCATCAACGTAAATCTGCACAAGTAGAATGTCCTCCCCGTATTTTATCGTGAATAGGGTCGGGTCAATGATACCTTTAGTAAAACCTTTGGAAATCAGGAATTTTGAGAGTTCATCATACCAGGCTCTCGGAGCTTGTTTCAATCCATATAGAGCTTTCCTTAGACGGTAAACTTTGTCTGGATGATCAGGATCAACGAATCCGTCTGGTTGTGCAACATAAACCTCCTCCTTCAATGGACCATTAAGAAATGCCGTTTTCACGTCCATCTGATAAATTGGAAAAGACTTGTGTGCAGCATATGCGACAAAAATCCTGACAGCCTCCAAGCGAGCAACTGGAGCAAATGATTCTTCGAAATCAATACCCTCTTCCTGAGCATAACCCTTTGCTACAAGTCGTGCTTTGTTGCGAATTACAGTTTGGTCTTCATCCTTTTTGTTTTTCCATAACCACTTTAGCTTGATTACGTTCTTGCCAAAAGGTTTGTCAACGAGTTCCCAGACTTGTAGTCTGTCAAACTGATGAAGTTCTTCCTGCATTGCTTCTATCCATGCAGAATCAGCCATTGCCTCCTTAATGTTTTTCGGTTCAACAATACTCACGGTGAGTGCGAACATACACATTTCAGGATCTGTTGCAAGTTGTCGTCTTGTTTGCACTGGCTTGGATGGATTTCCACGAACTTGAGTTAACGGGTGATCTTTTGTCCATCGGTATTCAGAATCTTGAGGTTGATTGAAGGTATGCACATTTGAATTACCAATATTGTGTGAGGAAGACTCAGCATTTTCTTGTACCGGTGTACTGAAAGGATTGGTAAATTCTGCCTGATTATCATTGTTTTCCTCAGCATTGACATGTGTTGGAGTTGATGGTATTGTTGTAGGGTGAATATTCGTTGAAGGTAGTGTGTCTTGTTTAGCAGAATCGTCGGTGGGAGAAGAAGACTTGTTGACACGTGAAGTACCCGCATTGAAAAATTCATCGTACAAAGGACCAAAAATAAGATCCAACACCTATTGTGATGGAACTCTTGTATCTGCTGAAGGAGAAACATTTTGTAGTTCTGGTGCGGGGTCAGGGTTGTCATAATTTGACGCCTTTTGTCATTGGGGAACGAGGCCTGAAGTGTCATTAGCAACAGACGTCTCTTGTATTTGCTAATTAGTGAAGTAGAAGTTTTTTAAGTGATAAGATTATTTGTTTATTATGTTTGTAAGATCGGGTGGTTTTATATCATTGCGGTTCCTCATTTCGGGTTCTATTTTCTAATCTCTTTTCAATATTTAGAATAGTTTTATTTTATCGTTCCATAATATGTTTGCGTATTTGATTTTTTCCATGCTTAGTGTAGATTTATTTTTGTCGTTAAATGCTATGTTTGTTAAATTGAATTCCGTTATGAGTAGTGAGTAAATAACTTGTGTTTGCTAAGTGATTAGTGATTTGGAATTTAGTGCGGTTTTAAAAAGGTTTAAAAAAAATTAATAGTCATTAGAATTTTCCAATTTACATACCGTCATTTACTTTTAATGCAATTTAAATACTTGTCATTTATTTTAAAAAGCATTTTACTTTACTTGTCATTTAATTTCTTGAAACTTGTTTTTTTTTGGATTTTAATTTGTTAAACCTAAGCCCGCACTTAAGGAACATTTCATGTCACTTAGCAAGCATATTTGTCATTTATATCTTTTAGATCAATTTTAGTATAACCTTGTAGTTTTAAATCTTAGAATTAATATTAGTTTAACTTTTAGTTTAAAAATAGTTTAAAACCAAAACCAAAAACTTTTATGACAATCAAGCTCGATTTACAACTTGAACGTAGATTTTCATTCACCTCTCGCCAAGGAAAATGATACCCGTGTTGATTATTTTTTATTCTTTCCTAAGAATAATTTGTATGATACTTAGCTTGCGTATACCTATAAGTATTTTGTAAATATATATATTATATATCTGAGGGTTTATTTGATGCGTGTAACAACGACCAACATCAAAATGGTGCCGCTGCCGGGGAGAAGTGTAGCGATTTTTATGGGATTGTTCGTGTTCAAGCCTTGAAGATCCTTTCTTCGGAAAGTTTATTTTCGTTCTTATAAAAAATATAAAAATTTAAAAATATTTTTCTTCTTATTTTTATTTTTCCTTTTCTTTTATAAATATTAAAAATACTAAATATTCAATGTCAATCGATGAATCAAAACCACTTTGAGCATAATTCTAACTATTCCGGTTTTGACCAACCCCTGCAGTATTCCATTAATCATCAAGAAGATCTTAATCAGCAAAGGATAAGTGATGTGCATGATGGATGGGATAAACTAGAAGAGTCATATAATGAAATTTTCAACATGGTGCGATCATTTTGTGAAATGGTAATTCAACAAAAGCAGGCGGCTAATGTTAGTACTCATACTCCTGAGACTTCGAGACATTTCAATTTTTCTTGTGATGATGACGATGATGACGAGGAGTATTCTATTCCTTTAGAAGATATGCCTAAAATTTCTCCGTCTATTGCTCTCGCACCCGTGTCTTCTATTATAGAGCCCGAGGACTCTCTCATAATGGGGAATGAGGAACTTAGCACTAAACCTGAAAAGGAATCAGACGAATTCATAAAGTACAGTGTTAAGGACCTTATTCTAATCCCAAGAGAGTCCGAGGATACATCCAGGAGTAATAGTGAGAATGTTTTACCTTCGAGTGATGATTTCTCTCCCATTTTTGAGGAAATATCCGTGACTTTCTCTAACCCTCTTTTCGATTCAAATAATGATTTTACCTCTAGTGATGATGAGTCACTATCCGATGAGGACGTTCCGGAAGATGTTAAAATTTACTCGAACCTTCTTTTCAAATTTGACGATGAATATATCTCTAGTGACGTAAATCCTCTTTTTGATGAAGTGTTAGAGGACATAGATTGCGAGGATTCTTATGATTCCAACCTTGATGAGTCGACTTTCCTAGTCACACCTCTTTCCAATTCTAATAAGGATGAGTGTCTCGCCCCTAGAGACGACATTGAGCTTTTTTTCACCATGATCCGTCTATAAGCGTTGTTTCCATTCTCGAGGGATTCACCGATGAACCGCCTCTCGAAGAGAATGATGATTTATTTGATCTAGAATTAAAAGAAAATGACTAGAAGAAGATTTTGTACGATGCTCCAATTGATGATTTGAGGACCGAGGACAAAGTTTTCGACCCCGGGATTCATGAGAAAAGTTTTTCTCTGACATTTGTGAAGTTAACCTTTGAGGATCGCCATTATTTTCCCATCAAATTTGTTATCCGAATATTTCTTCCTTATCTCATTTATCCGATGGATTCTCCTTTTCTTCTCTCCTCCGGGAGCGAGGATACTATTTTTGATCCCGACATCTCCACTTTTCATTTTTCTTCTCTTAATCCGGTGGCATATGAAAATCCAATAGTGATTTTTCTATTCTTCTGTTTCTGCCCCAAGGACAAAGGAATTCGGGGAGAGTCAAGCTAGAGACTCACACAAAAACAAGCGCTTCTCGGGAGGCAACTCGTGTCTTTTCTTATTTTTATTTTCTTGATTAATAAGATAGTGTGTTATTTTATAGCCTAAGTGTGGGGGCGTGTTTCTTTCTATGGTATGTGGTTTCATTTTTTCAGGATTCCTTAAGATCATGAAGACCCGTGCTTGTTTTCAATTCTCCAATCATCCGGTCTTCGATCTTTTATTTATTATGGAATCATCAATCCTGATCATGTATATATATATTGTTTCCCTTTCACACTTGAAATACTAACCAATGAGCCCATTGACTCTCTCATAATGGAGGATGAGCATCTTGACACTATTCCGGCAACGGAATCGGACGAAGTAATAAAGTCTAGTGTTGAGGAGCTTGTCCTGATCCCAAGTGAGTCCGAGGGTATTTTCGACGGTGTGTGTGATGTGCCTCTTTGTGATAACCCTACCCCTCTTAAAGCTTTCAAAGATCACTCTGAGATTGTCGTCAATTCCAACGATGATGATACTTCAAGTGATGACGATGATTTTGAGGACATCGAGTACGTTGAAGCATCACCTCCCGACTTGGAGATCGTTAGCCTATAGGAGGTGAATGATGTTGATCAAGAGAAGGAAGAGTTTGACTTAGAAAATATTCTTCAAATCCAAGACGTTATTCTTCGAGAGAAATTATTGAACATCAATCGTCTTATTGCTAATATCGAATCTTTGAATGATAACTCCACTCCTAATTGTGTGCTCAAGTCTCCTTCTTCATTTCCTATCCCCGATAGTAACTCTTTCTTTGAGAAGTCTGATACTTCTCTCTCTTATTCGGATAATTCTTTACCCGAATTCAAGTCTTTTAGCGATCATACGGAAGAGACGAGTAGTGGCAGTACCACTACTCATGCTAATAACTCTCTTCCCGAGTATGATTCGTTTCATTTTGAGATTGAGCCCGATCAGGGTGAGTTGACCAAACTTGTTATGGAAGATATTTTGGGAGAACCTCGTGTTCATACTCCCAATGTGTTACCCACCCATCCCACCCTTTTGATAGATCCGGACTTCATTATCCGAACCTTTCTTCCTTATTTCACTTATCTGGTGATTTATTAAATTTTCTTTCTCTACTCGGGAGTGGACGGATACATATTTTTGGACCACCGGCATTTCCACTTTTCATTTTTCTTCTCTTAAGCCGGTGGCATATGAAAATCCGATAGTGATTTTTCATTCTTCTGTTTTGCACCCAAGGACCAAAAGGAATTAGGGAGAGACATGCTAGAGACTCGCACAATTCAAGCGCTTTCTCGGGAGGCAACCTGTGGATTTATTTCTTTATATTTTCTTAAATAAATAGTGTAGTGGTTTTATAGACCAAATGCGGGCGTGCTTCTTTCTATGGTTTTGTGGTTCTGTTTTTGATTGCAGGGTATTCCTTCAGATCATGAAGACCCGTGCTTTCGTTTTCATCCTTACAATCATCCGTCTTTTGATTTTCTGCTTATTTTGGATTATCAATCCTGATACATGTATATATATTGTTTACCCTTTAACACTTGGAATTTCAGTACTTAGCATTTCGCCTTTTTCGTTCCTATGTGTCGGGGTAAAACCCGGACATTTTTGAACATTGAGGCCAATGTTCAAGTCTAAGTGGGGGCGGGAATTTCTATCGAAATGTGATATCAGTGCTATATGTGTTCCCACGCATACAAACGTTTTTGACTAAACATTTATTTTTTTTTTTGTTTCTTTTATGAGTAATTTTTATAATTATATATATATATATAAATGAAAAAAAAATGATGAAAATATAAAAATATATAAATAAGTAGGCCCGTAGAATTAGATAGCTTTTGACTTGACCGAGTTTTACACTCTAGCTTTCCCTTTAGCTTTCGAGACTAAGCGTTTGCTTAACTTTAAAATTTTGCAAAGGACGAAATATGATAGAGTTAAATATAAGTTTGATGCTAAGCGTGGTTTAGTTGGTTATCTTTAGAGCTCATAGAGGTTAATTATGGCTTTTTGCTCCCACCAGCTTACTAAACACTATATAATTGTTTAATAAAATAAAGTTGCTTTAGGTTTTTGCGATTCTTAGTTTAAATCACTTCGTAGAGATTCCTTCTGGTGAAAGTAAGGTACACATCGAGGTTTTATCAGTGTTGTGGGGAAATAGACTCCTGGACCATGGTCGGCTCGCATACCGATGTGGCAGTTGTTAAAAGACCACGACTTGAAATTTGGCTAATAATAATAAGTTATGTAATAAACCGAAGCCGAAATAAGACTTCTGGATCATGGTCGGCTCGCATACCGATGTGACAGTCGTTTAAAGGGTGGAGGAAAGAATAATAATAAAACTGTGGGCTGATAAAAGTTTACTACATCTTGCCGGCTCACAACCGATGTTGCAGTCTTCAAAATAAGGCACATAGTTATAATAATCCGAGACTGATAAAAGTTTGCTGCATCTTGCCGGCTCACAACCGATGTTGCAGCCTTCTAAAAGGTCGAGGAAATTACCGAGGTCGAAATATGTTTGCTGCATCTTGCCGGCTCACAACCGATGTTGCAGCCTTCTAAAGGACCGAGGTTTAATAATGTTGCAATAATAATAAGTATAAAGCCAAATTTCGACTCCGGGGTTATCTAAATAAAGCCTCCGTCTCTGGACTCGTAGTTGAGTTGTTGCGGATGAAAATGTGGACCTTATTCTCACTATATCGTCTCTTTAGGAAAGGATTTCAAACTAATTGTGGTCTAAACCGGGTTATTTTATTTAAATAACGACATAATTTATTGTTCACCAAAAATAAAAAAATTCTTAGAGGAAATTAGGAATAAGGGAGCGAAAAGTTAAGTTTATACTTACACAATTAGCATTTATGAGTAGGAGCATCTAATCTTATATTTAATTTTGATTTCGTTTTAAGCTTAGTTTGGGGATTGTCAAAATCAAGGATGACGAACTCCCGTTCTTTAAGCCTTTTAAATAATGTTATTTAATTCTTATCTTAGTTCTTATTATTATTAAATAAATGGTTAAAACGGGGACGCATTAGAAATAAATGATTTTTGAACCTTTTTAATGGACCTTTTCTCTTCTTGTTTGATTGTGAGGGGTCATAAGTTAGAGGGAGATTTAATTATTTATTTCCGGGCGTGTTTTATTTACATTGCATGTGGGACCAGCAATGGCTTAGTGTGGGGGAATTTTGATATGTGCTAAAACACATATCATTTATACCTCGGAAAATGCTAATAAACAGACTAAAACACTAAAATATGGATAAATATGTTGCAAATATGTTTGTATTGTGTTTTTATGTCTTACAGGTACAAATGATTGAAAACAAAGCAAAAACGGTAATTTTCGGGTGACTTTCGATGATGTTTTTACATTTATCGAGGCTCTAACGAAGTCATTAATTATTCCATAATCTTTTACCATTGGAAGAGAGGCACGAATTAGAGTCTAACGGTGGCAGGTTACGAGGTACTGTTTGTTGGGAAAATATTATTGTAAAGACTTAATACTGGTAGTATAAAATTTTTTTAAGACTGGTAGTATTAGTTAGTTATGCAGTTACTAAGTTAAGTCTGGCAGTTACTAAGTTAGTCTGACAGTACTATAGTTAGTACTGGTAGTGTGGCCAGTACTATAGTAGTACTGGGTGTTACTTTAGTTAAGTCTGTTTATGTAACAGAATAGTGATAATAGTTATCTTAGAGATATCTTAGGAAAGGATATGCATTATCCTTTCACACGTTTTGTATAGCCTTTTAGGGTTTCCTTGGTGTATAAAAGGAACCATACGGCATAGAGTTTCAAGATAACGAATAGAATCAATAGTATCCAAACCTAATAGAAATCAATAGCAATATACGAAGTTAGTATTATATTGTGTTCTTCTTAATACTTGTGTTAAGATTCTGCATTAACACTTGATATTCATAGTCAGTGTCTCTCTCATAGTTGTTTTGGATTATTCAAGTTAGATATTTGTCTTTCAAAAGTATATAGAATCCAACACTTATGGACCTACAAGTGGTATAAGAGCCCTTAGAGAGACTCTGATAAGAAAGAATCACAAGATCACAAACAATCACTTTTAGATCTAGAAAAATGTCTCAACCTGCTAATGATGATTACTCTCAACATTCCTAGTGATGATGAAGCACATACCATGAAGATGCAATCAGGACATTGGTACTGCAAACAATATACCAAACAACAAACAATAAAACAGTCACTCCTACAACAAACACCCTATTTTCAAATATCAAACTCCATTCTAAATGAAGGAGGGTATGATATATGGGCTATGGAGATGGAGCATTACCTTGAATATATTGATAATGATGTTTGGAAGGTAATTCAGAATGGAAATTCAAAGAAGAGAATCTCAACTGGAAATATGGTGTTGTTTAGAATCTTCCCCAGTATCTCCGGAAGAAATTCATGCTTTTGAAAAGGTAAGGATAGGGCAGGAACCATCTTACTCATGGCTATTCCCAAGGAACATTGAAAACAAGATTTCATGGAATGGATGATGCAAAAGAAATTTGGGAAGCCATAAGGACTAGGTTTGGTGGTAATGCAAATTCAAAGAAGATATAGACATATGTTTTAAAACAAATAGTTTTAAACAGAGACTCTTTTTATCAACACCAAAGAAGCTGGAAAGCAAGAGGAAGAATCAGATGGGATTGATGACAATGGTGATGGTATTGTCAATTGGGAGAACACACTTGAAGATGAAGAGATAAATCATGCTCTCAAGCTATCTGCTCCAGTAGTGAGGTATCTTTGTGTTCTAAAACCTTGCATTGATTTTTACAATACCCTTTAAAACATTGTGTTGCATGAACAATGAATCTTTAGGTGATCAAGAAGCAAAATACTTGCCTATAGTCAGTGTAAGAAACTAGAAGCTCAATTGTTACTTTTCAAAAAAACAGCAAATTTATCTAAATGAAAAGCTTTACATTTCAGCAAATAAATATATGAAAAGATGAAAAGCTTAAAAAATATAGGAGAATTAGAATGAAAGCTGTAAAGAAAAGGAACAATTCAGATAATCATTAGATTCATGAAATGTTCTTCCAAGAATCTTTGGAGATTAATTAATTCTGGCATGAGTTCAAGTAGTAAAATTGGCTTAGGATATGAAATAAAATCAAACAATGAGGTTATAAGTTATGAGGAAGAAATGCATTTTTCTGTTTTTAATTATAAGGAGTGGACTCAGCTTGGGAACCTTTGTACAGTAGATTTATAAAAATCTAAATGATGTTTAAAGGTGTTACACTCCCTTTAGTGGAGATTTATACTCCCAAACCAAAGAAGAAATTGATGAGTCTTTGTTTGTTTATGGTAAAAAGGGATCCCAAGAGCCTGAACCCAGTATATCAGATGACAGATCCAGTGAATGTTCTACCTGTTAATCTAATGACAGTGCAAGATCTATTGAAAAAACTTCCTCTTGAACATTTTTGTTGATCTTGAAACTGAGTATTAAAGAGTCCTCAAGGAAGTGTAATGTGTCTAAACCTATTACAAACATTGAAAAGGTATGTCTGCCCTAAATTCAAAAGAGGTTGAACCTTGTTGTGTCACACTCATAAAAACACTAGGCAACCAATCAAAAGATAAAGAAAACACCTTACAGTTAACAGGAGAATTGGAATAAAATAATGGAAAGCGAATCTAGGAGAAGGTTTACTCTTTCCATCAACGAAAAAGGTGTTTAGTTTTGTGGCTGCCTAAATTCCATTTGATCAAAGATTGTGACTATTATGAAAAGAAAATGGCAAGAGAGGCTGAGTTAAGAAACAAAGGGTTTTTAATACTGGTAACAGGGTGGCAAAACCAGTATGGACTAAGCAATCAGGGTTAATCAATGCTAATAAATTTTGTTTCCTTAAACAGTACAACTTAATACTGGTAGGACAAACATTAATTCTGTTAGGCATAATATTAATACTGGTAGGACAAACATTAATTCTGTTAGGCCTAATATTATTAATATAGGACAACCGTATTTCGTTAGGCCTTATAATTAATCTGGTAGGTAAATGTTAATTCTGTCAGGCCTAATGTTAATACTGGTAGGGTAAATGTTAATTCTGTCAAGTCTAATGTTAATACTGGTAGGACAAATGTTAATCCTGTTAGGCCTAGAGTTAATACTGGTAGTTCTAATGTTAATACTGTTAGATCTAGATAACAGTACCTACCATAGACATCAAACGCTTTAGTCCCTATAAGACCTCAGGTGAATCAACTTAATCAAAGAAGGCATTTTTCTAAATCTCATTCACCTGTTAGTAGACCCATTGTTAGAAATACAACAAGAATGACTTATTCTCATGTTGTAAAAGGAAATTGGGGAACTGATGTTAAGACCTCAGCAGGTTATAATTGGAGAAAAACAAGACCAAACTCCAATTATGATAGTAGATCCAATTTTGTTAAAACTGTAAATGTTAAAGGACCACAAGGCAGACCCAAGCCTGTAAAGGCCTGGGTCCCTACGAGAAACTAATTTCTCTTTTTGGTGGTCAACATTGGTATGGTAAATCCCTAGCTACATTTGAGGGGAGGATTTTTTTATAGTTTGTTCTTAGCCTGATCTATGGATAGTGGTTTTGAGAATTGGCAAGCTACAAGGGATTGGAGAATTTTCAGGTGTTGGTTTCATTTCAACACGACAAATGGTAATCAATTCACCATCTTTTATTATGAAGAATTGGCTATTCCCGGGCAAACGGCAACCGGTAAAGAATCATCAAATCCGTTTATGGCTGGTAGTTTGCCAAAAACTATACATTTCTGTGATTCACTTCAAAGTGATGAGGATAGTTTTAAACTTATTGAATTGATGATTCTTTGTACCAATTTTCTTACCATGGTTCTTGATTTGGAGAATACAAAGACCTCTCAATAAAGTGAGATTACAAGCTTGAAAAGAAGCAGGTCAAGAACTCATAAGGTGAAAAGACTATACAAAGTTGGTTTGACTGCAAGTGTAAAAGTCCTCTGGTGATAAAGACAGTTTGGGTGATGATGCATCCAAACAGGGGAGGATTGATATTGGTGATATTAATACTGATGCAGAGATTACATTAATTGATGAAACTCAGGGGAGGATACATGATATTATTGTTGATGAAGATATTACCCTGATTCCTAAATTAATCATAAAACTGCTTAAGATGTAAAGAAGTGTTTGTAAGATGTAAAGAAGTGTTTTGAAGCATCCTCCTGTAAAGAAGTGTATTGCTTAACCCTACGGCAGTTTGGATGTTAATACTGACAGTGATCCAGTTGCTATGAATAAGCATAAGATTCTCAGTTCCCTTCTCAGGAAGAGGTAGAAGAGAAGGAAGGGTATATGCACAGAAGAAGAAGAGGACTCAAGTTCTGGGAAGACATAAGAAATAAATTCTTCAAGAAGAAATGGACTTGTGAAGCTATCAGATTTGATGCTTTAGAAAATAGTTTGGAAAAGGAGAAGTGGCAAAACAGTTATTTGGATTCACTTCTTAGCTCAAAGGATGGACGAAGAGCAAGAATTAAAGAGGAACAAAAGAAAAGGAAGGCTCAAGTTCAAGTTTGAAGCTCAATCTTATTCTGTAAGAAGGATTGGGACAATTAGAGCAATGTAGAAAGCAATGCAAAAATTGAGGGAGAGTGGGGTGGGGGCGCTTTGAACAGGATCTTATGTTGAAGATTATGACAAATAGGATGGATGGAATTTGGTAAATCACAAGAAGAAAAACACTTTGCCAGAGGAAAGAGTATGAGCAAAAAGGGTTAAAGCCCATGACTTAAAACAGCTACCAGGTACTTATATTGTCAAACTTTCTTAAGATTAAGGGACTGAAGTTGATCAATTGAGAAGTTAATTTTGAAGAAAGTTGAATGTTGAAGAGTGAAAGCTGAATTTGAAAATTGGTTAATAGCTATTGGATAACTATGTTCCCCATGACTTTGGACGCAACAAAGGAAAGTTTGAAGAGATTTGGTGAAGAGCTTCAAACTAAAACTGCAAAGAAGCTAAAGTTTGATGATGAAAGTACTCAACCAACAGAGGAGAAAGTCAAAGGCTAGAAAAGGGATTGGTTTGCATACTTCTACAGAACTTGAATCTGGAGAAGTTGATATTACATCTTCAAAGATTGTGAAATGGAAGATTCTTAGACATGGAGGTAAAGGTTATTGTCACCTCATCAGAGCAAATCAAAGGGATTCAGTGTTTGTAAATTTTGGAGCAATGCTGCATAATATCTCAAGAGATGATTTAGTTGATTTGTATAAAATTGTGTTGCGAAAGACTACTGCTTATGGTCCTGAAGAAGATTTGGAGAGAGCATTTGCTGAAAATCTGAGGATTATGTTTGATCCACCACAAAGTGAAGATACTGTGTGGAGTTTACCTATGCACATTCCTATAGTGAACTGGAGATATTATGATTCATGTAATGTTCACTGTTTGAACTTACATAACACAACAACCATTTATATGTTGGCTGAAAGGTCATATCCCTTGTCAGAAGAAGTGTGCAGAATGATGCTTAAGAAGAAGTTGTTTGCTCAAAATAATAAAGTTAAGAAAAATTGGTAAAATCGATTGAGAAGAAAGCTGGGATTAAAGATTAAGTGTTTGAAAGAATTATCAGCATATCTATGGAAGTTGATGAGTTGAAGATTTAGAATGGAGATGAGGAGAACAACACTTGGTGAAGGTGCTTTAGCACTTACACAACAAATGGTTATCAGTCCACCATGTCTAACAGACATAAGGACTGGCTAGTCCAGGAGCAAACGGCTCTTGGTAAAGACTTCTCAAATCCGTTGATGGCTGACAATTTGCCAAAAATTATATGGTTATCAACTCACCATATCTATGTTTGTAAAGAGTTGGCTAGCCCACAAGTTTATGGATTGTGGTAAAGGCTGTGGAAAAACCATAACTAGTCCATGAGATTATGGCTTATGGTAAAGACAAATTGCAAATCCATATTAGATGGTTGACACTTTACCAAAAAGTGGATGGTACATCAACTCACCAAGTTTCATGTACAAAGAGTTGATATGGTAATCAATACACCATGGAATTTACCTTTTCTAGGTGCCAAAGGATTGACTAGCCTTGAGCAAACGGCTACAGGTAAAGGCATATCAAATCCGTTCATGACTATAATGGTTTGCCAAAAACCATTGGTATTTTTTCTACTCACCAATGTTTCACGAACTGAGAGTTGAAATGGTTTTCAGCGACCAGGACATGCAACTTTCTGATGGCCAAAGCTGGCTACTCCAGAGTTAATGGCTAACTAGTAAAGAGACATCAAATCCATTTAAAGTTTCAATGATTCATCTCTCACAGGAGTTAACACACCTAGAAGTGATGAGAATAGTCTGAAACTATATGATTTGATGTACATATAACTGTTTAAGTGTTGTTGAAAAGTTTTGAAGAATAGTTGCTGAGATAAAAAAAGTGATGATTTTTAAAGAATTGAGCTCAAGAATAATTCTAAGAGTTTTGTTTACAACTCATCAGGAAGCTAAAATTGAAGACACTGAAGAAATTGGAAATTCACAAGTGAAGATCCAAGTTTAGGGGAGGATTGTTGGGAAAAAATATTGTAAAAGACTTAATACTGGTAGTATAACTGTTAAGTCTGGTAGTATTAGTTAGTTCTGGCAGTACTAAGTTAAGTCTGGCAGTACTAAGTTAAGTCTGGCAGTACTATAGTTAGTACTGGTAGAGTGGCAGTACTATAGTTAGTACTGGTGTTATTTAGTTAAGTCTGTTTATGTAACAGAATAGTGATAATAGTTATCTTAGAGATATTTTAGGAGAAATCTTAGGAAAGGATATGCATTATCCTTTCACACGTTTTGTATAGCCTTTTAGGGTTTCCTTGGTGTATAAAAGGAACCCTACGGCATAGAGTTTCAAGATAACGAATAGAATCAATAGTATCCAAACCTAATAGAAATCAATAGCAATATACGAAGTTAGTATTATATTGTGTTCTTCTTAATACTTGTGTTAAGATTCCGCATTAACACTTGATATTCATAGTCAGTGTTCTCACATAGTTGATTTGGATTTATCCAGTTCGTATTGTCTTTACAATGGCTATATAGATCCACACAAGGACTACAACTGTGCATCCGATGGTGGCAGTACGAGGTGCAGGGAATGTAGGTGGCAGTACGAGGTGGGCGGCGGCTGGCCAATAAGCGCTGACACGTGTCCAAATCGCGTGATCCCGAGGGTGCCAGGCATGTGTCAGTCCAAGGTTGTCGTGTGGAGATCCAAGGCAATAATGAGGCGGTTGGTGGAGAGCAAAAAGACTATGATACCCTCAGAATTTGCACTAAGACGCGTCAGAATGACATGAAAGGACGAAAATACCTCCCACACCCCTTGGGCTATATAAGAACAGACGCAGCAGCTTATTTGGGTGTTAGAGAATTAGTTTATTTTCAAAATAGTAGTAGGTGTAGATTTAGGAGCAGTGTAGTATAATTTTTAGCTTATTGTAAAAGCTTTTATAGCTTATTTAGCTTATGGTAATTAAGATTTTGAGCTTATTATTGAAGATGTTTGAGGTTGGTTTTTACTAGATTGGCTATATTTCCTTATGCTTATTCTTTTAATTCTTTCTCTTCTTTTGCTTATTTCCAAATAAGCTCATGCTTATAGCTTATTTTTGGATCCCATCTCTTAAGCTTATATTCTAATAAGCTACTTCCATAGCTTATTTAGACTAACTTATTTTATATTGTTTTCGATTTAGAGCTTTTCGACTGAGCTTATTTTAGCTTATTTTTCGATTGCTTATTTTTATTCAAGCTTATTTTTTTTTCTTTATATAGATCTAATCCTTAATCATACCCTATCCAAGTTCACTTGATTGAACACCATAGTTTCGGGTAGATTTAGATCTAAAGTTTTTATCTTTTTATTAGCTTATTGTCTTTAGAATAAATTATAAAATAGCTTTTGCCTATCTCATCTTTTTCTCTTTTCTTGTCTTTACCTTTTCAAAAGTGCTTATTGTTTGATTAAGCTCGATTCGAATGCTAAAAAGGGTGTCATGAGTCTCCTACTCGACTTATTCATTAAGTCTTGAGTACCTTTATCTTCGAGAACTTATTATTTAGCTTATTTAGTCATAAAGTTCTAAACTTTACTAGTTTTTCTTATAGCTTATTAAGCTAGGGCTTATTTCGAAGGGTACTTGTAGCTTATCTAAGAAGTGGCTTAAATTCGGTAATGTGTAGTTTGAAAATGAGAATCGGGCCTAGACTTTAGTTTAAAACATATCAGGAGTCCATTTGTATTTTTTGTTATGAGATAAATAATTATTGGGCTATGTCTGATTTGTCGTGCGTTACCTTAACAAGATTTAGTGCAAAGTAAAGATTTTTATAACTTGTCTAAATAACAGTTGTTTTAATTTGTGTTTTGACTTTGGTACCGGTCATCTCATGAGGCGTGGAGCTTAAGGGTCTTATAAGGCTGATAAATAGATAAAGTTTTGATCTTTATGGTTTTTGTGGAAGTAATTAGTAGATAAAGTTGACACCTTTATTTGCTAATTAGTGAAGTAGAAGCATTTTTAAGTGATAAGCTTATTTGTTTATTAAGTTTGTAAGATCGGGTGGTTTTATATCATTGCAGTTTTTCATTTTTGGTTCTATTTTCTAATATCTTTTCAATACTTAGAATAGTTTTATTTTATCGTTCCATAATATATTTGCGTATTTGATTTTTGCCATGCTTAGTGTAGATTTATTTTTGTCGTTAAATGCTATGTTTGTTAAATTGAATTTCGTTATGAGTAGTGAGTAAATAAATTGTGTTTGCTAAGTGATTAGTGATTTGGAATTTAAGTGCGGTTTTAAAAAGGTTTAAAAAATTAGTAGTCAATTAACATACCGTCAATTACTTTTAACGCAATTTAAATACTTGTCATTTATTTTAAAAAGCATTTTACTTTACTTGTCATTTAATTTCTTGAAACTTATTTTCTAAGGATTTTAATTCGTTAAACCTAAGCCCGCACTTAAGGAACATTTCACGTCACTTAGCAAGCATATTTGTCATTTATATCTTTTAGATCAATTTTAGTATAACCTTGTAGTTTTAAATCTTAGAATTAATATTAGTTTAATTTTTAGTTTAAAAATAGTTTAAAACCAAAACCAAAAACTTTTATGACAATCAAGCTCGATTTACAAACCTCTCGCCGAGGAAAACGATACCCGTGTTGATTACTTTTTATTATTTCCTAAGAATAATTTGTATGATACTTAGCTTGCGTATACGTATATGTATTTTATAAATATATATATTATATATCTGAGGGTTTATTTGATGCGTGTAACAACGTCCAACATCACCCCCCGTATCTTTCATCTCACTGTCCCTAGGTTCACTCCTAGCCGTGCACTCCAGATCCGAATCACTGTCAGATATGTCATATTCTCACAGATTGCTTTTAACTTAGAAATTTATTCTTCCTCCTTGGTTGGTTTCTATTCTGGGAATTTTCCCAAAAATTTGGTAATTGTACCATCTTTAGCAGTCACTGTTGTTTCAATCTTTAATACCACTTCTCCCTTAACTATCTTTATGGTCAACCTCTCTTTAACTTTGCATGGGTACATGCCAATCGGTATACGGATCTTGCGGCTACCCCGCCTTACCCAAGCCCTTGTTCCTGGTTTATAGTATCCCCTACATCCACTTACAATGGCAACCCCCATGCGGAACTTCTTATGAAAGTGAGGAGGCATAGCTAATTTATAAAGAGATAAGGAACACTAAATCAGATAAAGGCAATAAAAATAGCAAAAAAATTAACAAAACTAAGAAATAAAATCATGCAATTAAGGGGAAAACGCATACTTCTTATACTACTAAACGCTTAAGCTCTAACATGCATCTACATGAAGGACTCCTAGATTATAGTCTAGGCTTAACCACCTACTTCTCTATAACCTAAGGCTATGATACCAATCTGTCACACCCCGCCTAGGCGGAAACACGAGGCGTAACATCATGGATATCATTACAACACAATAGTGTCAACAATAGAGAGAACTAAAGGAAAAGGAAAATCAAATGGGACAGTATGTGTCATGACAATACCCAACACAAGATAAAGGAGTCTTGCATTACGATAGCAAAGTCATACCATAAAAAAACATAATCCAAAAGCCTAAACAAAATCAACAAACATCCAAGTATCAAACAATTCAGATGACATAAATAAAATCTCTAGGAGAATGACTCCGCATGCAAGCATACAGTCTCACTAGCCACTCTTCCTAACTTCAACATCCTCAAGATGGTTACCTGAAAATGATGCTTAAAACGTCAACACAAAGGTTGGTAAGAGTCATATGTTTAAGACACGAAAATCAGAGCTTATAAACAATTAATTGTGATTAATGCAAACATGGCTGAGAATTAATTCACCTATCAACAAGCTAAGCATCAAATGTAACCAAGAACAAGCAGGGGAAACGGAAATGTTCCCTCGAGTCCAACATATATCAACAATTTGGTGTAGGACGTTTACCCCCGATCCATTAAAACCATCACTTCACATGGGTAGGAACGTTACCCTCGATCCCGATATCATAACAAATGGGTAGGAACGTTACCTCCGATCCAAATACACATAAGCATTTAGCACGTAACATAAAATAGCCAAGTAAAGTCCATACACTTTCAAAATAAAGACACATAATCACAGTAATTAGAACATTTCAAATCCATTTGCATCATTTCCATCCCAATTTAAAAGCAATGTAAAAAGAGGGACTATGAAACTCACTTGAATGTTCAAACGCAGCTTCTAAATCTTAACGCGCAACTATACAAATAAATAAACACGGTTACACGCGACTAAGCTAAAAGCTCTAGTCCATGTAACACACATATGATGGATGTCTAAGGGTTTAGTTAACCATCATGGGTCACCCCGACACCATGCCCAACCTTACATGTGTAACTACCTTAAATAAAATCAAACTTCAAAACTGGTCTAATTCGGATCTGATTGCACACCAAAATATATCACTCTAACTACTATACGTAGACATGCTTTTAGAGGCTAATTTTCACGGGATTATCAATAGACATATGGAACTTAACTACTATAGATAGTCTAATCTTAATTCCATTTTTAAGTATAGGTTTTACCCTCCTAAACATGACCTAAATCTGACTCGTATTTACTGTTTTGACAACTTTTCTTGTTTAGACAAATTGACCAACTTCCCGAACTCAAAATCATTCGAGGCTGGACTTTTTAGAAAGTACATTCAATGAGCTATTGTTTAGATTCTAGAAACACTCAAAAACCTATTACCATCATGGAGATATTCACTCGTGAACACAGCCCTAAATTCTGCTCACCCTAATTCATAAATTAACGCAACCCTAATCATACCACATGCATGAACACGCATCTAATCTATCCCTAATAATTCTAGGATCATTAAACACCAATAATATTCTATATTTTATGTAACCCTATAATCCACCATCATAAGTGTTACATGCTTGCATTGATTAAACTAGGATGAACACACTTACCTTGATGATTAGCACCTAAACAACACTATTGATTGACTCTTGGATCTAGCAATGATAATCGACTCCTTAAGGTTTTGGGGGGGCTGAGATCGTAAGGCAACAAAAAGAGGGGAGAAAATAATGGGCCAAGTTTGGTTTTAAATCTATATCCTAACAAGTCCTAGTCCAACGCAATCTAGTTTTGTAAAAAAAATACTTTTTTTTTCTTTTAAACTAAAATCGACCCCCTTAATAAATACATATTTTTATTATTTTTTTATTAATTTATTAATTAACTAATTTACTTAAGTTTTTATAAAAACCTAAGATAATTTGATTAAACCTTTTTACTTAAATGCTACTTACTAAACTTTCTAAATATATCTTTCATTTCACTAAACAACTTTCTATTTTTAAAAAGTTTGCTACAAACTTCTATATTTCACTCACCTATTTCATTTCTAAAATGCCACATTTCCCATAAACGCTTAACACTTAGTCATCCAACTATTGACGTAGCATTACATGTAATACGCCATTCCTTTTCCATTATCACTAAACGTGAACAAATAGAATACTCATCACCAATCACAAACACACTCAAAATGAGATGCCCACACACCTCAAAATGATATTAAGCACATTACTTAACCCACTTAGCACACATAAAATCGCATAGCACCACACCTAAACACATAAAATAAACTCTTAGCCATATCTAAAGATATAAACTAACCTGCTCAAATCACGGTTGTCACAGTATCCCCTCCTTTAGGAAATCTCGTCTCGAGATTTAACTAGCCGACTCATTAGCACGATCAATAAACAACTGAGGATACTTAAACTTCATATAATCTTCACGCTCCCAAGTGAACTCGGGGCCATGCTTTGAATTCCAACGAACCTTCCCAAGCGATATTTTGCTACGTTTTAAACTCTTAATTTCACGGTTCATAATCTCTACAGGTTCCTTGGTATGTGCTTAATTACACATACCTTTTACCTTTAAAAACGAGTTAAAATAACCAAAAACGGACTCAAAATGCCAAATAT
>BQNB010037355.1:26238-48752 GCA_026074375.1 Tanacetum coccineum | reverse complement strand
TTTGGAAAATTCATTATAATTTGTTGCAACGTTTGTCTATTTAAATATTTGCATTGTGGAGGTTATGCACTAAACATCGTGTAAAACTCGATTTAGTATTTTTAAGAACTGGTTAAAAAAATATATAGTTTGGTACACAATATATCAAAACAAATGTGGTTAATATGACTGTTCTCTTAACCACAAATGAACTTATACATAGTAAAGTTTAAACTATATCTATTATACTAAAAGATTCAGCCCCTTAATTTAATGGGGCTGTATCTTAAATGTTCTCAACTCAAAACTGCAGTGAAGGCTAATGCATAAAGTTAATGCTGGGAAGTGAAATCAATGAACCGAATTCAATATCAAGCACAACCCTCCCTCTTTAACTGTTCGACTGTACATATTCTATAACCCTATTACAATTCCATAACCCTATTAATGAATCAGTATGACAACCCTTCAACTCCAAATAATAAACATTATCATCCAGTTGGTTCAATGGCTGCACAGGTAACTTCTTTTTACCTAAATCTATTTTCACGTTTGGTATGTGGTTTGATAAGATTTTGTTTTGATTTTCATTATATATTGGGATTTTCGGTTTTTATGCAAAACAATTTAGGGTTTTTTTTTCTTTAATTGAATTGATGCAGATTTGTTGGTAAGAGCATTGATTATCTTTTTTTTAATTGTTTACAGCTCTGTCATGGAAGACGCAGATTTAATTCATTATTATCTCACTAATGTTTCATTTTGTTTTGTTTGTTGATTGCAGGCTGTTACCAACTTTGATGAATCTTGGTATGTCATTCATTTTTTTAAATGCGCTTTATTTTATATATGGGATTGTGAAACATTTAAGATACATAAGGTGTTCGACGAAATGCCTGAATGAAACATTTAGGGATGTTTGTTTTGGCTTATATAGCCGGCTTATGGCTTATTTAGTTTTAGGCTAATTTTTCATAAGCTCACTTTTTATTATTTGAAACTACTTTTTGCAGGAGCAGTGTGCAAGGTTCTTGGCATATCATTAGCTGACAAGAAAAGGTATGCTTGCTCCCGTCATTAAACGCTTTAGATTGTATGTCTTACCAAAACTATTCACTTGGTGCTCTTACACCATATTTGCTTGATGACTTGAATAACGTTGTTCGATTTTGTTGCTATGCTATAGTCAAATCCATGTATATGCCTTTGTTATATCAAAGTTTTTCTACGACTCCATTACTGTTTCCTTTTTTTCTGACCCATTTACTTAAAAGTGGACTGACTTGAAAACAACTGATGTGGTTGGCCCGAAAGAAGGGTGGTTGAAGTGATCAGCAAACTGATGTGGTTGGCTTTTGTGTGCACTTCAGTCGCTTTCATGGCTTCTTCATATATAGTAGTTGGTCGAAAATATAAATGGGATGCAATCTTGATAACAGTTGTAGGTGGAATTATAATGGCAGGGGTTCTTGGTACCATGATTATGTTTTTAAGTCCAAGAAAACACGATCAGAGATAAAGGAGAAGATTGCAAAAAGTCGTTCAAACTCATGGCATCATTCCGAGTTTACAAACTCAGAAGTCGACAGAATCTACGCAATATGAGGTAACATGTAGTGGCCATTCCTCTAATGTTTATATGTAGGTATAGTCAAAGATCGACCCTGAAATTTTGAATTCAACATACTTGGTCTCTGTTTTTCTTGGTTAATGACCCACGAAAGGTGGTAAATCTACCAAGATCCTTTGATGGCATAAGAAGCTATAACCGGATACTTATAGAAGAACACATTGACACATAAATGGTTTCAAAGAGTATGGGTTAGTTAATAATATATTGTATTCTGATATGCGTTCTCATATTATTCAAATACTTAATGTAAACAATTAAGATACCAGGATGTGAGCCATTAGAAAGCTACTGCACTTTTATGAGTAGATGGTTCGAGCTCCCACAACGAGCTCATTATAACTCATACAAGAAAGACATCTGCTATATGGGGCTATTTCTTTCAAATAGTGTTTCAGGCAAGTTTGTGCTGTTTACATTAGCTTTTTCTAAAATCCATCCTCATATTATTTTTATTAAACAGATATGTTCAGATATGTTCAGGTGTTTGTTGGACTCACTGATAGTGTGTTTTGCTTCATAATATATCCATTTCTCACTCCTGTGGATTACAGTTTAAACTTTGTTTTTTTTGTTCTTGCATTTAGGCTGATGTCAAGACATATGAAGTCATTTTATATGAGCTTATACATTGATTCTTTCATTTCTTTCAAAATCATTTGAGGGGTACTCTTTTTTTAAACAGTTGGATGTTAGCATGCATTTGTCAATGCTATTCTCCTCCTTATGGATATGGTTCTGAATCTCCTGGTGAGTTGCACATTAATGTATCTTTTGTGTTATCTAATTTTATATTGCGTGTCAACTTTTTTCTTATTCCAAGTTGTGGTTATGTGCTATCGGCTTGACTAACTGGAGTATTTTTGTCTTTAATCAGTTGTTCCCTTTCTTTCGGGTTTGGCTTATTTTGGTATGTGGATATGTCTATTTGTCATCTTTTAGTGGATCGTCCATGCCTATGTATCAATATGGTTGTATTTATGTGTATCTTGACTTAATCATTTACCGTGAATACATGGTTGTTACTCATTTTTTGGTGAACAGATTAGCCTCTCGCCACTCAAAAGCAGACCAATTATTTCTACCTTTTAAAGGCCTCTGGAGCTATATCTTCCAGTCCTAAATGCCCTCTTGAGCTTCTAATTATTAATGCAGCTACGAAATGGTACTTTGAATGGAAAACACATCATCAGCTCGCTTTGGAGAACAAGTTGATCAGATTAACTTGCCGAGAAGAGTCATTAAGAAGCCAACCTGAGCTGCCAATTTTTATGCAGCTACAAATGGTGCCCTTGATGGAAACACATCATCAGCCCTATTTGGAGAACAAGTTGATCAGATTAACTGGCCGAGAAGATTCATTAAGAAGCCAACCTGGATGATTGGATGAATGAGTATGTGAGCTCCAAGAGTAAAGCTTCATAACATATTTAAAACTATATATTTGTTAATAATACCATTGCTACTTTTGAATAAGAAATTTTATAACAGCTAATGATGTAACCATACTTTGTTACTGTTAGATTTTGGGTTGTATATATTTCCTATCTGTATTAAGGCTACCTCATTATGACAGAGGGGTTATGAGAAATATTATCATTTCTGTCTTATACACCAATTTCCGTGGAACCATCGCTTTTAACCATGTTGCATACAAAATTTACAGGAGTTTAACAATGTGCTTTCGTCTGGGCATATATAAATCATTTGTAAATAACAGTCAGTTGCCATTTGGAAACAATTTGGATTTAAAAAAGTGCCCTTTTAGAAAACCTTTACAAAATATGAGTTCTACAATCAAAATATAGAATTTAGTTCAAAATAAAATTGAATAGTGTTTAAGTTTGCACATAGCAAATAGCTTAATGCAGTCACAAACATCATTTACAACAACAAAGGCACATGTGTTATGCGATGAATTTACAGTAGCAGCAGTAGTGAAAAATGCAGACATATACAACTGAAACGTATATAGCACCGTTTCAATGCACACATTTAACCGAATATATACATAAATAGAAATTATTATACAAATTTGATGAATTATTTAACTTTGCATTTGAACATGTCCCCCAATCTATACGGCTTTAATCGTCACCCTAATGAAACGGATTCATGCTTTTAAAACTTATTTTGGAAGAGCCGTATGCTTTTAAGCTTCCTTTAACTCAAATTAAAATTTAAATGATTTTATACCTACTTGCCTAAACATTACGAGTCATGTTTCAATTACATGCACCAACATACTTACACCTCCCCAACTCACAAAAACGTATGCACTCAACAATTAGATACAACCCGTGTGCATCGCACGGGTAACGCATCAACATTCTAACAAAATCATTATGCAAGCAACCACATGAGAAAAAAATTTGACACAAGCCGTGTGCATCGCACGGGTCTGCATGCCTCGTACCTCTAATTAGTCACTTGAGTGGTGGTGGAGTACTAGATTAATGTCGATAAAATGTTACTCCTTATTAAAGATTGTGTTGGTAATATATTAGAAGGAAAAAAAAGGTTAAAATAATTGATTAAATGGGTATTGATTAACGGTAGCCCTACTTCTGAATTCTCTATTAAACGAGGCTTAAGGCAGGGCGATTCCCTCTCGCCTTTTTTATTTATTCTCGTTATGGAGGGTCTCCATTGTGCTATCTCTATTGCGGTCTCTTCAGGTCTTGTTCAGGGAATCAAGATTAGTTCTTCTGACATTATTCTATCTCATTTATTTTATGTTGATGATGTGATTATTACCACTGATTGGAATTCTAATGATTTAGATAACATCATTCGTGTGTTTCACGTGTTTTATCTAGCTTCGGGCCTTAAGATCAACATTCATAAATCTAACATTTACGGTGTTGGAGTTTCTAATGAAGATGTATCCTCAATAGCTAGAGCTTCAGGTTGTGCTTCTGGCTCTTTTCCTTTAACGTGTCTTGGTCTCCCGATTGGCTCCAATATGTCTCGTATATCCAATTGGCAACCGTTGATCGATTGGTTCCAATTGCGACTTTCCTCTTGGAAAGCGAATTTTCTTTCCATCGGGGGCCGCCTCACTCTTATTAAGTCGGTTCTTGGCAGCCTCGGCATTTATTATCTTTCGATTTTCAAAGCTCCTGAGCTCGTTCTTAAAGATTTGGAGAGGTCTCGCGCTTCTTTTTTCTGGGGTAGTTCGATTGATAACAAGAAGATGGCTTGGATCAAATGGCCAAACATCCTTTCGTCGTTTGATAATGGTGGTTTGAATATTGGTAGTCTAAAGTCCTTCAACCTCGCTCTTCTTCAAAAATGGCGATGGAGGATGTTTTGTTTTCCGAATACTCTTTGGGTGAAAATCATTAAAGCTTTTCATGGCAAAGAGGGCGGTTTTGATTCGCATGGCTGCAGTTTTAATGGTACTTGGTCGAAGATTATCGGTACGTCCAACTATCTTCACTCGAATGGTATTATTCCCCTTAATTCTCTTCGTTTTCGTGTGGGTTGTGGCACTAGTATACGTTTTTGGAAAGACATTTGGATCGAAGAATCTCCTCTTTGTACCAGGTACAATAGGCTTTATTGCTTGGAACAAGAAAAAGATTGCCTTATTATAGACCGCAATGACAACGGTTATTGGAAATGGAATTGGTCTACGGACGATTTAGGGGTTCGAACCTCACAAATTGCATGTATATGTGATAAAAACGTGAATTGATAAGACAAAAATTGAAAGATAGTTAAACATGTCAGTTAAAAATATATGTGATAAGGATACGAATATGAAAAGAAAAGCTAGCTCCCAAATTGAAAGATAGCTAACGTCTTTTTTGTGTTTTTTTTTAAACAACAATAAATAAGAATTCGCACCATCATGTGAAACTGGAGTTTACTTAAATTACCTTTTAAAAAGTAGTTCCATAAACCTTTCAAAGGCGTCTTTCCTTAGTTGTTCAAATAACAAAATTGAGTATGTTTAAAGTATTTTTTTTTCCTCTTAAAAAAGTTAGCCAGGAGTAGTAATATGTCAGATATTTATATATGTGACGTGACAGTCACTACTTGCAAGCACAATAATATGAGACTGATTATGACTATGACTTTCTAATTTGAGCATTACACATGGTTTGCCTGGCACAGGCTCTTGGATAACAGATTGTTAGGAAGCGCCAGGGAAATTACCTGATTTCACGGCTCTCTTTGACTTGCCCAGCCATGACAATGCGACGGCAATTAGAAGCGCACCAAATTTCAAAAATAGCATTAAAACGATCATAGGTATCTACTCTTCTATTATTTACAATTGTGATAAGTATCATAGAGATATTCAAGCTACCTTAGCAAATGCAATAATTTAAAGTTATTGACATTTGTGTAAGGAAACTATGAGTTTATTTTTCAACATGGGTAGTGTAGGAGTAAATCAGGCGTTGCAGCGGAGAGAAAGTTAGTTACAGAATCCATATGTTTAAAGCGCGTAATGGTAGAAATTTAAAGCTAATATAACTTTAGAGTTGTCGCATCCGAGTGTAGCACAAGCAAGAACCTTTTATATATCGAACAAAGTTGAAATACTTGAGCACTTGAAAAAGAGTGCTGTTTTCGGTTTTTTTATTTTTATCTAAGGGGGTGTTTTTTTCAGTGTGTTTACGGAGCGTATAAGCTTATGTGTATTTGGAAAATATCAAACGCCCACTTTTTCAGTGTAACAACAAGCAGTCCCAAACACCCTTTGAAATGTCTTATCCGATGTGCTTATTTGAAGGTGAAATAAGTACTCTTAAATAATCAGTATTTAGAATTTGTTTACCTGCGCGTTGTGACAGTGTTTGGATTTGCTTAACTTTCTGGAAATGCGATTTTCACCAGTAACTTATGTAGCTTATGTCTTTTATTTACAAAGTTATGGTGGATGGAATAACATTAATGAAATCATTAAAAGACACTAATAGTTCTCTTTTTGTGTGGATATACTTCCAGGTTGTGTGGAGCAAAAAACTTATTCAAAAAATTCAAAGATATTCCATCAAGATTTGTGAAACCATATATGGGTCATTAATGTCATTGTCATCATCGTCGATGCCAAACTCGGAACTCCACCTTAGCTGGTTTTTAAATCATCTTGATTGTGGTTACGAATGTTCAATACCTTACCAATGTATAACAACCCTTGATTGAAATAGCTACGTTCCATAGCAAAAAACTAATAGTTCTCTTTGTTTGGATATACTTCCAGGTTGGATATACTAGTAGTTCTCTTTTTGTTTGGATATACTTCCAGGTTGTGCGGAGCAAAAAAACTTATTCAAAAAATTCAAAGATATTCCATCAAGATTTGTGAAACCGTAATTCTAAAAGTTATTATTTTAGAAAGCAATAAGGAGATAAGGTTTTAATAAGCAATCCGAAACACTTCCTTGGTAATCACATGAAATGACCATTTTGAGTTTTGAATATTGTTGTGCTTAATCGACTTCCATATGGATAAGTTCCATCAAATAATAACAAACGCGTTTTGATGCAACTGGAAGTAAAATGATGCGACTAAAATACAACATACTTATATTGTTTTACCAATCAGGTGACATGTACTATGACAAAAGGTGAAGTTAACCTTTTTTGTATTTCTGATTTTGATGGTAAATACTTTGGTATAGGATATAATAAGTTTTATAAACAAAGATGTAAGGCTATTGAAGCATGATTACTCAAATGTCTGAGAGGATCATTTGGATAAACGGTGGGAGGCTGCAACAGGAGAAGTTGTGGATGAGGTTATATTTCTTAGTAGCTGCATCCAAACGTCCTACATTAACCATTCACCCAATCGGTATATGGTTATATGATTTAATAATCAAGAATTGCGTGGCATGCTATATTTGTTGTGGTTGTACAGGTGTGTTAAAAGTTTGATTTACTAATAGCAAACAAAACCCGTGAAGTGTTTGATTTTTCTCAAAAAATAAGCCCGGTGCAACGCACGGGTATGAACGCCTCGTTAGGTGTATATTCAACTTAGATTAATAATTGCAAAGGGGGATTGCATATATCTATACCTTCATTAAATCAAGATAATTAAAGGTGTGCGTGTCATAATTCTAAACAAAACACGTAGCCTTTTTCTGACGTGGCTGCTTCTCTTTTAATTTCTCACCTGTCCCTACCACAACTTCATTTAAAGAAATTAACAAAAACACGTAGCCTTTTCTTTATGCTGTAACTGCTTCCAACCACTCTCAAATCCTAAACTGCTTTTAACAAGAGGTTAATCAGTTGAGAATCAACTTCTGATTTAGGAGCAACCATAGTCAAATTACCATTAGTAATTTTTAAGATTGTATTCTTGAATCAAGTGATCAAAGATTCATTTGAGGTAAGTTTTAGGGTTTTAGTTTTTCAGGTTTGTTTTGTTAATTGTCCGATCCTTTGTGATTCTATCATCTGCTTGTTAATTTGCTGAGTAAACTATCAGTTGATTTATTTATAAAACAAACATAATAATTTTGTGGTTGATCTCCATGTTTTAAAGAAAACAATCATTATGGTTTATTTATTCCAGCAAAATTTTGTAACTTACACATATCAAGTGTTTAATGAAATGTCTAATTGAAATAAAAAAACAAAAAAGTTCAAATTTTTAAAATTAGAGATTTAGTTTCTGGATTTTTTTTAACTGTAAGTTCACAATGCTTCTTATTTTGATGGTCATCAATATGGCTTATGTAATATGGATTCTGTGGTACAAGGATACATGAGATCATTATTATAGTATCTTTTTATCTGTAACTTGAAGAACATGAATGAGTACCTATTTACAAATCAGCTAATTTTTTCAATGAACTTGCAGCAAACACACAAACACACACAATTGTAAGTTATATACAAAGTATAGTAATGAGTAATGAGAAAGTATGTGGTAATGAGAAAGTATTGTTTTAAGATAGCAAGAGCAGCAACCAAACAACCTTCACGTCGATTCTGGAAACTTTCACTTAATACATTAACTTTTAACTCTATAAATTTTCAGTTAGCTATTCGTTTAACTTTTGAAAATGCGTTGCAGATGTATGTGACGAAAACATAAACTGATACCTATGCAATCTCAAGAGTTCTTGCTCCTATGCCCATCATTATTTGTGTTGCGGGTACGTTCGCTTTTGGAAAATTACTTGAAAAGATTGGCTACAACAAGGAAACTGTTTCTACGTGGCAATTTTCTCATCTGAATGCTTCTCACTCAACTAAACTTAGTATCATTTTATTTATTTCTACATAAATGAGTTTTAGCGTGAAGGTACGGGTCTTGAAAACTGGGAGCATTTGTCTATGACAAAGTTCCGTAAGTAGTCATATTGGCAATGTTCATCTTTATAATTTTTTGAAGCCGTCAAGTAACTTATGTTTTTGTTATTTTTAGGAAGACCGTAGAAGTTGTTGATGATACTGGAATGCTCTCATGTTCGGACTTTAGAAGTTTAGTCACAAAAGACAAAGTTGTAACAACAATGCTCCTCTCACGCAAGTCCTTTCGAAGAGTAAAGATTCCAGCAAGAGCCATTGCAGAACTAGCACTATTTCTTCAAAGATTAAAGTATTTATTGGTAAGAAGGTTTTTGACATATACATTTAGATATGTCTAAACTGATTCTGGCATACTCAATAATGTTTGGGTATCTAAAATAATCAAGTAATAGGATCTAATGAAAAGTGATGTAATATTTAATGTTTAAAAAATGCATGTGTTGTTTGAAGCTGTAATGGTAAGATTTAAAACATGGGTTACTAAGGAACTTACATTATTAGAAATAGGTTAGTAAGGAACTTACGTTATTAAAAATGGGTTACTAAGGAACTTACAAAATCTTTGTTTAGGTTGTATACTGATCTAGAACGATTCATACGTTTTTTTTTTATTGACTTTGTTAATGGTATATTTAATACTATATGTGGCTATTTTTATAAATAATGTAATGAGTCAACAATTATTAAACTTAATTTTAAAAAAACCAATTTAAAAATCCTAAATATTACTCGAAGGCACTTGATTTATATATTACTGTTTTTAAAGGATAACATATTTCAAGGGCAAATTAAAATAAGTTTAAAACAAAACAAGACATTATGTATGTTTTAATTACTATACGTTCAGAACCTCTTTTTAACATCAAATCTAACACATAATACTTAGTAGTAATGAGAATTTTTTTTATTGATTTTCAGTTTACTATTACTATTTGTAATGAATGATTAACGCGTAATCAGAAATATATTCTTCTTTTTAAACTCCTTTAGTATTACGTTAGGTTGTTGCATCTTAAACCTAGTTTTACAATTTTAATAGATATTTTAGAAAAGTCATCGTAGGGATGAGACCTAGTATTCTCTTAAAGTTGAAAAATTGCATATATATTAAGTTCACTTACGTTGATATTATTTCCAAAAGTCAAAAATTGCATATTATTCATTCATGTTTACTATTGCCAGTTGATTGATTCAATTAAAGAGCTACATGCAGTCGGAAAAACACTTCTATCGGACTGATATCAAATAAGACAGAAGCTATATCGCATTATTAAAGATAAATTTACCGTAAAAACGTAGCGTCCTAAACTGCTTCTCCTCACTAAGAACAAACTCTCTCCCACAGTCCTTCTATATTTGATTTTTACCAGGTTTGATCTTTAATTTTGGCTTTCACTGGATCAGGTAAATGTCCATGAACAACATCTGAAGTAGGTTACTGAAGCTTCGTGTTTGCCAATAAGGGCTTGAGTAGTTGCAGGAGGTTGGGTTTCAACAGTTCATGGTCTGTGCCCACTTTCTTGTAGTTTTGATGACGTGTCTAAGGTCCATTGTGATGTATAGTTTGCACTATTGTAGTGAGAGAGCTTTCCCGCATATCCATTTCTCGGTCACTTGGCCTCGATAGTTTAGCGTATGACACTTTTGTTTTTGTTGGTTGGTGACATAGTTGGCTTTCTAATTGTTCTCCCTCAATTTCGCTATGTTCTCAACATTTCTTGCTAGGGGTGAGCATCGGTCCGGAACCAACCCGAATCGACAAAAATTGAAACCGAACCAAAACCGAACCGAATAAGGTCGGTTCGGTTCGGTTCAATTCGAATAAGTGTGTTCGAACACGAATAAGTGTGTTTTAACCCGAACCGAACCGAAACGAAACGAACACCGGACTAAAACGAAAAAAAAACTACAAACCGAAATCGAATAGGGTTACGGTTACGGCTAACATTGGTCCACCTGGTTTAGGGTTTGGTATGTCGATTCACATCACTAGGCTATTCGGTCTTGGGTGGGTTGCTCATCCTCCTTTTTCTTTGCCTCGTAAAGTAGTCACGCTACACTAGCTCGCCCCAGTCTCACGCCTCTAACTTAGTCCATTCATTGCTGTGAATGATCCATCTAAAGTGACTTCTGGGATTCCTTTGTTGGCTTTTGATGATGGTACCGCTTTTTTCCCTAAATTTCTGTGTGAATCCCAGATTATAAAGTATACGTTCATCTTTTGTCTTCCTAAGCGAAGAAACCATACCAAGACCAAAAGAGCTAACTCTTTGTAAAAAGCTTATTAGTGTATCGAACGATATCTAGTCCCTCTTGACTGTTAAAATTTCCAAAATGTTATAAGTTCGGTTTCATCTTTTGCAGGGTTTAGCGTTCTTTCCTTGGGGGGGGACATTATTCTCAGTCTCATTCTTATTATCCTTCAAGTTTGTTTCGGTATTCAGTTATCAATTCCAATAGATCGCACATAGGAATTCCACCAGGTCAAGGACCATCCTAGCATCGTGCATTTTGATAGTATACGTTTTTTGCACGGTTACTGATACAAAACTCAGACTCCATATTGTCACCGTTGGTTTAACCCGGAAGCTCCTTCGTCCGTTGAAAATAAGGATTACAGTTGCAAAGACTCTTTTGTTCATCTCATGATATTAAGCACGTATGTTGTGCTCAACTGCTTTCTGCTCACTGCACGTGCACATTAGCTTCTTGGCTGTGTTCCATTACCATGTTCTGACTTGCGCATATCACACATTAGGCTACATTTGTTAGTTTTTGTTAGGAAATACCTTGGTCTTGTTGTCAGATTTTTTCAAAATCACAAAAATAACATACATATTGAGATCTGTAAATATTTTATAGGTCATGACACAATTCAAATATATACAATCAAGTCTTGGCAAGAATAATAAATCACAACGATAGATAATCAAAACCATACCATAGAAATTAATATTAAGTACATCCCATCGTTTTTTTACAATAATAAAAAGAGTACAAGTTTCTCATTAATACTACTAGCTAAAATACAAAAGGAAAGCTACATGTGATACTAATCTAGTAGTCTACATGCCAAGTCTTTCCTCTATCCTCCGGTAATAGACAGGCCGTCCTGGTTAACTGTATATGACTTCCGGTCTCCTGCAAGGCCTTGGAGTCTCGGTATCATATAATGCGGGTAATCTACAACCTCTGTAATTTACTTCCGTGTAATCCTAGTGAGTCATGAGATTCTAAATATGTTGCTCAGCTGTCTGAGCAAAGCACGGAGACCTCATAGCTCCTGCTCCACAGTCTTTCGGCTTCTTAGCGGGATTCTCTAAGTGATCATGAATCTCTTAATCGTCCTCATGACGGAAAATATAACCTCGCCTTACGAGTATGGGTTAGTTGGTGAATTGATTAGGTCTAACAGTACCAGTAGTATGTGAGCTGTTGTGGAGCTCTCTCCAATCTCAAATGTGGAAGGTAAACCCTACTAATCTCTTTAAGTATGGATCCTAGATCGAACCCAATGCAACGTGGGGCAGTGTCCGTTAAGCGGGTGCATGTGTAATAGCCTTAGATCGTAAGGTATCTTACGGTGTATCCTGTTGTGGTGGTGATGACCTCCTGAACCTCTTGCAAAGGTGGCGGCATAGCAGGTGGTGGTAATGATGGTACTGTTAATGATGGTGGTAGTGACGGTGATCTGCAGATGGTGATGGTGATGATGGATGGGGATGGTGATCTTACCTCTGAGGTGGTTTTGTATATATTGAAAACATAATTGGAATTAGCCGCCTTAATTGGATGATGGAAGAGTGTATACCGTGCATGCATGTCTTCTTCGATGTAATATCACTCAATCTTCTCATTAGGGCTAAATCTGTTCGAGCGTCGAAATGGTAATCTGTCATCTAGGATGGATGACAGGGGTAGTATGGATAGGTGGTGTTTGGGGTGGGTTGGTTGTAGGTGTAGCTTAGCGCTAGCGGTTCATCATTCTCTGATGGATCCTTTTCAAATGGAGCCTCTTTTGAGGAGACCTCCTATGAGGACTTCTGGCAGCCTCCTAAGGGTCTCCTCATCAGGCCCCTGGAGTGTCTCTCAAGGCGGTTCGACCACCTAGTGCTATGATGCGCCCGTCGAGGCCCCTAGCAAGTCCCTCGAGCTACATAAATCATAAAATAAGTCAAAATAAATTGTATAAACAAAAATTTTAATATATTAAAACTCGTGTCATCTCGAAGCTGAGCTAAGAAGGTGATGTTGATTTTGCACGTAGGCAGGTGATGTCGGTGTAAATACCAATTAACTCTACGCGAGCCGAGTGGCCGTCTTGAGAATAGGGCATGTTATGGGCAATATATGGGACACGTGTATACATCTTGTGCAAGTTTAGTTATTTATATAAAAACATTTAATAAAATGTTTATATTTTATAAAAATAAGATTTATACTAAAGTAATTTATATTTTTAAATATATTTCTTTTATATACAATTAATAAACCACCCCTTATCTTCACCCCCCCAACCTATAATAATAATCTAATGTATGAATTAATTTTCTTTAAGATTTGAAAAAATATAATTATTTTATAAGTGTGAACGTAAATATAAAGTAAGTAGGGTAAACATGTATGTTGCTTTATGTGCGCAGGAAGTTGTTTAGGATGTAATGGTTATAGTTTAGGCACTAAAGATGAAACCAGTTCTCTATATTGCTTCTGGATACAATCTATTAAACCCCAAAATATTGCAACGGAAAGGTAACCAGGGGCATTACTTCATAGCACAAAGAAATACAAGAATATAAAGATCGACTTGTATATGAGTCGTTTTTTAGAAAATACATCATTAATTCATAGGAAAGAATAAAGTTTACACAAGACAATACCATCTCTAATTGTAAACTATAAAGTTCTCATTGTTTTTGTTAAATCAAGATAATAGGTAGCAAAAAAGGTTCTAATGCAATGTAGCATCGACGGATGACATTGACATGAACTTATAGTAGTTGTTATTTCATCGAATTACGACTGAGAAATACATGCTTAAAACGTCAACAATAATGTTGGTGAGTTCATAGGTTTAAGTAAACATAAGTGTAGACCACAAGATTTCAGTGTATGACTATTATAACAAATACAATGTCATAGAAAAAAGTATTAAGATGGCACTAGTCATGACCATGAACGCTACGCAAGAGTTAGTTGTTACTGTTGTTTGCCCGGTAGGTGTTACCAAGTCACACCTAGAGTTTCGAAGGTATACGTCCGTCTTGACCAATACCTTGGTCAATTAAGGCTATTACCACCGAACCGAGGATTTCAATCCTAATAGATCTATTTACATCAATCGTACTTATACAAAGTAATTAACGGTTCATGATAGTGGGCATAATGGGTTAATGGTACTTGGGCTAAACGGTTATAGTTTAAATTTATTTGTGTCCGTAAGTAAAAGTAAGCAATGCATTTCACCTCAAGTGTTGCAAAATAATTATAAAACAAGTAAACGGGCTATGAAACTCACCTTAAGCAAAGTTGGTGATTCGGTAGTAGTGGTTCAAGTACAACAAAAGCAACGTATCCTAACCGCGACCTAGATTAATATTAAGGCGCTTTAGGTTTACAAAATGAAGTGAACTAAATGCATATGAGTTTTATAAAACTTTTATCACCATAATATGTTTGGTTCTAAGGTTTTATTTCGTTCCAAATATTCTTTAAAAACAGTTCAGTATTTTAATTAAATAGAAACTTTCTAAATAATTGCTGACCTAGATGTTTTTCCGACTTCTCCGAAGGCATAACTATTTGTTTCTTTAACGAACTTAGTCGCCGTTTCAAAAGCATAGGTTTTAGGATTTTGGTTATCTTTCTAAAATGTAAGTTTTACATTCTCATTCATGTTTCAAGGGTCCATATAGGCTTTGTATGATGCGGATATCAGGTGTTTAGGGACATCAAAGTTTAGCGTTTTGTTTTGGTCATAACTCCTTCGTTACTTGTCCTTTATAGTTGATTCAAGTCGCTGAGTTTAAGTTAAGGTCTTATCTACAAAAAGTTCAAAAGTCACCATGTCCCAATTTAAGCCTATGGTGCTCATTAACGTGTTTAAAGTTTCAAACTCATAATCGCCACTAATCTTGCAAAAATCATTCAAAAATGTAAATGAACCCAATCTTTCTAGTTTGCTCCAGAAATAAAACTAACACACTATATTAAAGAGAAATAAATAGAAGTTTGCCAAAATATTACCCTAAGGTGGTTTTATCGTTCACGTAAAGCGTCCTAAAAATCTGCTCAATTTCGAGTTTCATAAAACAAGTTTTTAATCAAAATTTTATTATACGCAAGAATACTTAGGAGATATAAATCACATATGAGATGTTTAAAGTGAATGAAAACATGAAAATATGATACTTACAATGAAGTGGATGGTTAGAGATCAAATGGACACAAAACTAACCCAAGATCACTATGAAAACCAAGTTGTATCAACCCAAAACCCTAGCTAATAATCACCCAAGATTAAACATTGCAAGAACCCTTGAAATTACTTTGAAACATCTATGAAAAAGAGGTGTTTTCTGACGAGCAATAGAGAGGAAAGAGGAGAGATTTGGTGAGTTTATTTGGAGTGTGAATTACTAGTCTTAAGCATGGACCTCTTGTAAGACATTTTTAGCTAGTTCCAAGAGTATTTTAGGGCTTATATGAGGATGTCCCCATTTAAGAAAAGGCATAATGTGAAGTATGGGTTGGGGTGTTTAAAGAGCAAGGGGACAAGAAGTGAGAAAATGACTAAACTAATTATACATATCTTAGGAAATAGGACTTTCAAACTTGAAAAGTATAATGGTGGTATCCCCCATTAGGGGTCGGCCACATGTGAAATAGGGGGGATATTGTGTAACTTTTGAAAGTATGGGGTGTAGATATGTAAATATAAGAAAGGTGGTGAAGTGTTGGGTAATTTGTGTATGTGTATGCAATATCATGCAAGTATAAATGACTTACGTAAACGTTTCAAAACCGTATGCATATGACTTGTAAAATATGCTCATGAATCTGATGATATACTAGTTACATATAGACTAGACTTAGTCTAGAGTCGGAGTATGTTCAAAGACGTTTTTCGTTGTATGCGGGATAGCTTCCCGGTTATGGGTTAATTCAAGTACGTATACGTTCAAAGTAAAATATTCCAAGTTAATAGTTAAATATAAACCTGGAAAAATGTCGGTTGTCACACACTTAAGTCAGCTGCAATATTTCACAATCTTTATAATGACATGTAAAAAGTTGGTGTGTAGTAGTTTTTTCATTTAGCCAAAGAAATTTAGTATTTAGAATGTAATTCGTATGCTTTAATGTTTAAACGTTTATCGATTTAGAATGTAATTTGTATGCTTTACTTCTTTCTTGTGGTTTAACTCGTTTATTTTTATTTCATTGATAGTGTTGAGAACACACATACGAATGTGTGTTTGAACCAATCTCACACTCATCATCAAACCATACTACTCGTAAGGAAATCGACAAAAATTCAAACTGACTTTATATTTGGCGAGGACTCCTTGCCAATACAATTTCACAAATTTAACAATTTTAACAACTTGCTAATAATACTCCTAATCATGGCAAACATTACAGTCGATGTTTTGGCGAGGGCATGTTCTCGCCGAATGTTTTAGAGAGAAATCTTTACGCCAAAACAAATGTCATAAACGATAGGCGAAAAAAAGTCAAACATTACCTTATTTTTGGCGAGGACATGTCCTCGCCAAAAATAGTCAAAATTTCAACATATATTAGCCTCGGTCAAAGTTTGGATAGGGGAAAAATAAATTTCGTTTAGCGAGGCTTTGGCGAAGACATGCATATCCTCGAAAAAACTTCGTAGCTCATTCTCTGTTTTCTTGTAGTGACTAGAGTTGGATTGTAATCTATATATTACATGTTAACACACCCACTCCGACTTGTAAATCATACTTCTGAATACTTAAAGGGAAGTTTTTTTTAACGACTTAAAGGGAAGTTAACTAGGGTTGGATTTCTCTCCACATTGAAATCATTCGGTGTGAACCGACACATGTGGAGAAGAATATATTCTTGAAGTCTTGTAACACGATATCTCATCCAATCAAGTATCAGCAAAAATGACTAGTCAGGTCCGAATCTAAGTACTTTGCAAAGATGAATTTTTATAAAATAGTTCTACTTAATATTATTTTTTCTAAAAAATCACGGTATATTCACAACAACTCCTTTGTGGGGAGCAGGGATATAAGGATAAACATCAATTAGGTGTTTTTGGTATTTTATTTGTGTCAAGTGACATACAAAATTCAGAGCCAGAAACTCTGTAGAAAGTGGAAAGTTAATGTTGTTTATATAGCGTGTCTGATAATGACGAGGGAGCCGCATTTTAGATACATCGTTTCATCCTTCATGTTAACGTTACATGAGCATACCTTTATTTATCATGAACGTATGCAGAATACCGAAACATGAGCATAACTTCTTATTCATTTATGTATAAGGCACTCACAAATTTGCAAAGTAATGTAAAACAAATAAGTTAAAGCCATATATGGAAACAAAATTTTGAATGACAATTATATCTCCATTACTTCTTTGCAACAGCACATGCCGCAAGGCCGCATGATCCACGTTGTATATCTTGAAAGTCTTATTTACCACCTTTTCATTCTCAATTGCATATGATATCTGCAAATAAAAGGGAACAAAGCAAGTGAAGCTAAGGGGAAGACTACAAATAAATCAGCAAACAGTGAACGCCAATAACTCGGATCAGGAAGACAATCGTTCATCTAATGCTTTCCATATACATGTCACTACGAATATGTTATTCAGTTGACCTATATGTTCTTTCAGATTTTACCTAACTCTTTTGGTCTTAGCATTAGCCTATTATAACCACATGAAAGTACAAATGTACAAAAAAACAGATATATGGATAAATTTAATTTACCTGCGTAGCTCTAACAATTTTGCCAACAAAGGTCCTTTGGAGGTGGTTTCCCCTTTTGCTTTATCCATTTGTTACTGAAAATGCAAATAGGTGTGGTATATCAAATACTGTAAGGATGGTGCAAACTGATGTGTTTGGTATTGGGTTTTAAGGGTTCCAAATCACAGATAATCGGTTTTTACTGTTTGGTATAGCCAATTAATTCTCACTAATTGTAATTAGTTGAGTATCATCTTAGTAGTAGCTTCAACAAAAATGATGGTCATTTATCATTTCAGGGCCATTGTATCATGTATGATATGTGTTCTCCGCTAGTTGGTCTCATTCCTGTTATTGCGTATCACTTAACCAATTCCAAAGGCAACCATACTCTTATTTACTTAAAGATCAAATCAATAATTTTTTAGAACACTTGTGAGTATTCCAAAGATGAGTGATGTGTCGTTGTCCAGAGGGCCCCATATAACACGATGCACATTCCAAAAGGAAAAAAAAGGGACATAACTAATCAAAAGAGTATATACAATTTCAGCCTGATGTAGGACAGCGGAAGATAGTTTCGTTCACAGCCAACGCTAATGAACAGGTTAATGGCAAATGCCAAGAAACCTAGGTTGGTTTCTCGTTCACGTAGGAACAGAAGCTAAAAACGTGAAAACACGTATAAAAGAAATCTGAATAATATTGATTGAATTGAATTACAATATGCGAAATTTGGTTTATATAGACCTAAGAATCCTAAAACAACTATAACTAGGAAAACTTTTAGATAAATCCTAAATATTCCTAATCGATTAAAAGATAATGCTAAATATTCCTAATCGATTAAAAGATAATGCATAAATATAGAGATAAATCCTAAACCAAATCTAATACTAATCTTAATATGCTAGAAGGTTCTTTTCTTGTATTTCCGTTCCCCATCATTCTCCCCTTCTTGAAAAGAACTCGACCTCGAGTTCATCTGGAGGAACCGTTTTCTTCTTCTCTTTATTTCTAAAGTTATTATAGGTGCTCAAGTGTCGCGCTTTCCTTGTATCCGCCATTATTAGACCACCTTTAACAAATGATCTTTTGACAAAATAATGACTTGACCTCATTCCATATAAGTTGCGATCTAGTTTTGAAGCTTAACTCGCTTAGCCCTTTTATCTTGACTTGCACCATGGGATAGCAGTGGCTTGTACAATGTCGTGACAAGCTCATCAGGCTTTCTTGGTGTACAAAAATTATTTGGTGTTGATTCTCCTTCGTTGAAAATAGAATGTTCGTTACCTCTTTGGGGTCGATGCTCTTGTTTTTCATTGGTTGCTCGTGTACCTTGGTCGAGGTGAAAACCAGTAGCTTCTCATCTTCTTCTATCACCATGGGTGTCTCTATTTTAAAGTTATTGTTGAGTGAATACTCAGCGTGTATCACTTCAGTGATAGTTGGGTTATCGTCTTGGAACGCCTTATGTTGTGCATCTTGATCATCTTCATCTTGATGATAAGTTGGAACAACTCTAAGGAGATCATGCGCGTCAAAAGAATTGAGAAGAGGGGAAGCACACGACCGATGTGTAGGAAACCCAATTATTTTTTTCTTATGTAAAAGCTGATTTTTTTCCTTACTCGAAAGTTTAGATCTTCTATGGCATCCAAGATTCGAGCCTTTTGTTTCGTCTGTTGTTGCGAATTCTGTTGATGCGAAATTTGCTAGAAGCAAGTAGTTGTGACATTTGGTGCTGCAGTTGGTTTCTTGATAGTAGCTGTGATTGTTGACTGCATTGTATGTTGAATAAATCCTATGTAGGAGCTTGCAAAAGTGCGATATTACATCGGTCATGAGTAAAAAAAAAGAAACTTTTTGTGAACAGAATAAACGAGCCGGTGAACCATTGCGAATGTATAGTAACGATGAAACAGGTAAAGTTTTTTTTTTTTTTTTTTTTGAGAAAATAGAATACTAAAAGAAAAGATGATCAAGGAGTTGAAAATTAGAAAAACCTAAATACGATAACTTACCAGAACTTAGATGGTTCGAAAATTCGATTAATCGAATAATGATGGAACCAAGGGGATATCACGTCAGGGTAGACCTGCACTAATTACCACACCCTGATGTAGGAACGGAAGATAGTTATCGTTCCACAGCCAACGCTAATGAACAGTTTAAGAGAATCTGGCAAATGCCAAGAACAAGACCTAGGGTTGGTTTTCCTACGTTCACACACACAAAAGCAAAGCAGGAACAGAACGCTTAAAAATGTGAAAACACGTATAAAAAAAATCTAAATCATATTGATTGAATTGAATTAACAATATGCGGAAATTTGGCTTTATATAGACCTAAAGAATCCTAAAACAAAACTATACTTAAACATAGGAAAACTATCTTTAGATAAAAAATAGGAAAACTTTTAGATAAATCCTAAATATTCCTAATCGATTAAAAGATAATGCATAAATATAGAGATAAATCCTAAACCAAATCTAATACTAATCTTAATATGCTAGAAGGTAGTCCACTGTGATTGTACAAAGATGCATAAACATGGGTAAAAATTGGAGAGACTCCTAACTTTAAAGGACATTTATATGGTGTTGCTAAGAACATGTCTGAAATGATAATTCTAACACATGAAGTAAAGCTTAACTGCTATGTTTTGGCCCTTTAAGATCCTTATATATAATTTTTTAGAAGGCAAAGGGCGATTACACAAAAGGATAAAACACCAATACATACTTGAACCCAAGAAACTAAACTTCACATATATAGATTCAGGAAAAGGTGCACAAATAACATACTATAGAAAAAATTGCTTAGGATACGATGTAATTTAATTAACTTTATAGAAACATAGTTTATACTTGTATTCATAATTCTCTATGTTATTTATACGTGAGTGTATGGTATGCGGCTACAGTATAAACTTTTCGTAGTTTCCAACTGCAAAAAAGTGTCTACTAAAATATAGTTTTTTTTTACTGTAATTAACTTTATAGAAACATAGCTTGATTAAAATTGTTACCATTAAGCCTTGCGCAAGGGTTGTGTCTCCCGATTCATAGGTCTTTAGTCTTTAGTCATTATGATGCAATGATGTCATTACCATCCTTACTTGGACCTCTAGTTCCACCTCCAATCCTTCCTGAACCATTTTAAACACGAACGAAATTGTTATTCGTAGCATTGACAGATTGATTAAAATGAAGTATGATTATGGTGTATGTTGCTGCAGGTTTCAGGAAATTGCTGGATCTTTAGATTCGGCCCTTGTAGGTTCTAAACTTACCCCAATTCAAAAAGAGCATGGGTCGACATTAAAGCAAAGTCTTCCCCTTTTGACCCGTACATAAACTTACCAGTTTTGACCGATTACCCAATCCACCCAACTTGTTACAGATGTAAAAGAAGAAAAATCTAATAATATTTTTTTATTACTTAAACAGTAGATTAGTTTTATGAACCTTTGTGTATTCGTCAGGTTCTTCTTCTTCTTCAACATTATCGTTGTCTTCTTCCCCATCTTCATCTTCGTCCTCTTTTTTTTCATCATCATCATCTTTACCCTAAGCAACAGAAGAATATAAAAAAAATGATACCCAATTTCCTTTAAAAACTTGTTTCAAAATTTAATAGCTTTAAATGGAAAATCACCTGAGTTATTCGATCTAGCTTCCCAAAGTCATCCAATCTCTGTAGGTCTGCCAAAAAAAATAGTATTGTTATGATAAGTAAAAAAAAGCTAAAACAAACACCCGAGGGTGTTCGTTTAACCTTATATATAGCTTAGGAGCTTATTTAACTTTCGGCTTATGTTTCATAAGCCCACAACTTTGGGCTTATTTTGAAACTTTTCATCTTATATAAGGTTATTATGACATGATAAGCTTATAATATAAGCTTTCAAAATAAGCCATAAAAAGTGAGGTTATGAAACATAAGCCGAAAACCAAATAAGCCATAAGCTCGCCATATAAGTGGAAACAAACACCCCCTAAACATACACCCCTTCAATAATATATGCCACACACCGGGTAAAACGAATATCCTCATTTCCATTATGAGATATTTTTCTATTTTTCAATTCGACACCAGCTTAAAAAAGCAACAACAATCACTACTTATCTACCTATTAACTTATCCTAAACTATAATAAGTGAATACTTGATTTGCTCTTGTTCGAGGTACCCGCCTTAACAACAGCCACGCTCTTGCAGTGTCCACTTATAAAAAGCAAATAAGCATCTTTCAGAAATTTAAGCAATCCCAAACACCCCTTAAAACAGTTTTTGAAGCTAATAAAACACAATCATCTCTTCAAATAAGCTACCCGAAATATCATAACGCTAAAATCGTATTAATATAGCATAAAAAATAAAACTTTATATATTACGAAGTATATGTTTCATATAAACTAGCTAATTGAACAACCCAATACTAAAAATCAAATCTTTACATAAAAACAATTAAGGGTTTGGTTCTTACCTTCAATGTTTGATACCATTTGTTAAACCCTCAAATCTTCAGGGACAAAAAAGATGAAAAACGATGGGTTAACCTGTCGCGAGATGTAACACCCCCAAAATGGGTCGCAGCGGAAATATGGGTTGGGGAATGTTACTTCATAGATCAATAGCACAAGATATG
>BQNB010037355.1:0-24978 GCA_026074375.1 Tanacetum coccineum | reverse complement strand
GGATATGGTGTTTATACTTGGAGAATGATTGGGAGGTGCTTAGGACTTCATAAGGGAGATAATGGTGTGTATTAGTTGAAGGATGTATAAGAGGATGATTGAAATGTGTGAAATTCGTCCTCTATTTATAGGCTGAGTGAGGGGTGAAAGTGTGGCACATAAGGTGAAATGTGCGACGTACTTGGTGATTAAATGCGAGGGAATTAAATGTTTATTGGAGAAGTGCGACGCACAAAGGAATTTGTGCGGCGTACTTATAGAGTTAATGCTGAATTTGACTAAGTCTTTAATTTCCTTTGACTTAAGGATAAGTGCGGCGCACAATTGGTAAGTGTGGCGCACATTTGCACTTTAGGCTTGATTCTTTATCTTTTCTTGTATGTTGTGTTCCTTAGCGTATAAATGTTCGATCTTTGTTGTGTTTGACCTCGGGATATCTTCAAGTGAACCTGCAAGCAATTTAAACTATTAAGTATCGAAAGTTCACGAGAAATGATTAAATATATACAAATAACGCCACCGAAAACATGTATAATTTAGGCGTTATCAAGAAGAAGCAATTAAGGTTGCCGAAAAGAAAATCTTAGAAAATGACATTAAGGATGAAACTTTAGAGATTGACGAAGCAGTCAATATTAAGGAATCTAGGAACCATCCATTAGAAATATCTTAGGAAACCTTAACCAATGAACTCTTAGGTCACAAGCCCAAAACCAAAGTAACTTCTTTTATTTTATATCAACTATAAAACCTAAGAATGTGAATGAAGCTTTAATGGATGAAAGTTGGATAATCGCTATGCAAGAAGAATTAAATCAATTCATTGCTAACGATGTTTGGGAGTTAGTTCCACAACCTAGGAATATGACAATCATAGGAACTAAGTGGGTGTTTAGAAATAAGTTAGACAAAAACGATATTGTTTCACGAAATAAGGCTAGTTTAGTTGCTCAAGGCTATAATCAACAAGAGGGCATCGATTATGATGAAACTTATGCCCCATTGCTAGACTTGAGTCTATTAGAATACTATTAGCTTATGCATGTGCGTTAGATTTTAAGCTATTCCAAATGGATGTAAAAAGTGCATTCCTGAACGGTTTTATCAATGAGGAGGTATACGTGGCACAACCTCCAGGATTCATTGACTTTGAAAAACCGGATCATGTTTATAAACTTAAGAAAACTTTATATGGTCTTAAACAATCACCCAAAGCTTGGTATGATAGATTAAAAGCTTTTCTTATTAAACATAAGTACAAAATGGGAATGGTAGATAACTGATGTGTCGTCGTGTGGTATATATTAAGTGATTATCAAGTTTTACATTTATATTTAGCCGACAAACCTAAAGACAACAATTTAACAGGCAGTGTACCCGGTCAAGATGTAGCTTTGCGGTAAGTAGGGTGTCAAACACTAAGAGCGAGAGTAACCTAATATTCTATCAGTATTTTAATCTATCTAGATTAGTCTAATTACTTGTTAAACCTATATTTACTAGTGGTAAATGGGGGGTTTTTAGCCTTAGAGACTGGCACAGGTTTGGTGGTGACAAAGATTAATTCTAAACACAATAAACACAAAAGCAAATAATCACAAGATAAAACAGCAGTACAAGCCAAATAATAGAAAACTGTATTAACCATGTTAAATTCAATTAAATGTTGATTTGTTTGTTTAGTGCAATGGCTAATTATCTGAGCGACATATTATTCTTAAGACTAGGCCAGTTCTTCATCCTAATACCCTAGCTACGAACATCCTGTCACGATTAACCGCATCCGCATAAAGCATTCAATAGTCAAATTATAATTTATAATCTAATCATAGAAATTAAATGCAGTGGTGATGCCTGTTAATACCCTAGGCCCATCGGGACTTTACACCCACTTAATTTGCTTGATGTTGTTTTATACACCGGTAGTCCACCACCAAAATACAATACCAATTAATTAAGAACAATACTGGTTGAACAATTATCGGGTCACCTGCCGGTCCAACTAAGCTCATAATCAAAAGGTAAGGACAAGGTGTCATTTGTGATCCTATTGGTCCGGTACAAAACACAACATGGAGAGCTATCCCGACATGTCAAGAGTACTTGGATAAGTCTCACTAGACCCAGTGACTGATAGTCGCACATCATTACAGAGCACATAAACAAGTATAAGGTGATAAACATAATTAAACAACAACAATAAATTAAGCAAGCCAGATTAAAACAAACCAAACATTATAATCTTCATTAATATGGCTAATACCCGAGGGTATAGCCCCACAATCGTTGTTATTATACAAACGTGGCAAACAATAAGAAAATCGAATTGATTATGAAAGTAGAATTACACAATGACTTCTATGTGTTATGGTTGGTGCTTGACCTTGGCTGCTTCTAATATCTTGGAAAATTTGACTTCAAAGTGTATGGTATAGAGAATGTAATTTTTGCACACTAAAACTCGTATTTATAATGTCTAAAAGCAGCTTGGATACGCTAAATAGAGAAAGGTGAATACGGCGTATAGGGTTAATTTCCTTGGAGTTCAGCGAAAAGATCAAATCAATATCAAGAATACTTTGCTATCCAATCACATTAACTTTGTGATCTTATGACTGAAGACCAGCTGTTCATCACGGCGTATAGTGAAGAAGTGATATGCCAGATCGGGATATGAGTATTAAAACGCGTATTCTTGTGAATGAGTTGGCGTTGTGATACGCCGTATTTTCTTTGCTGGATACAGCGTATAGTAGTTATAACAGGTTCTTCAAATGTCTTCGGTTTTAGTTCCAGAATTACGCCATTTAGCTTTGTCTTTCACAAGTTACTCCATAAATTACTACAATTATAACTTAAAGCAATTAAGTACCAATATCTTGGCAATAATTAATATAAAAGTGGGCTAAAATGCAATGTGATAAATGAAGCGAAAAAGTGACGTTATTTGATGATATCAATAACATAACTTTTTACCAAGAAGAAAAGTTCACACCATCGCATCAATCAACATCTATGTTGACGACGTTTATATTCGATTCGGCTCGACTTGTCAAACAACATGTTGATGATTTTGCCAACAACATGCATGACTAGTTCGAGAAGTGAGCATGCTGGGTGAACTCAACTTCTTCTTGGATTATAATAAACAAATGGAAGATGTAATCAGATACTTAATCAATCTAAGTAATTCATATAAATACTTATGAATTTTGGCCTTAAAAGAGTCTAAACCAATGAAAACCCCTGTCCCTCCAATAGTAAACTCACAAAAGACAAGAAGTGCGAGTCAGTAGATAGTAACCAAGTATCGAGGCATTGATAGGAAGTTTTAATAAAACCTAACTGCAAGTAGGCCAGATATCATGTTTAGTGTCTGCCTTTGTGTCTGCTTCCAAGAGGCTCCTAAAACCTCTCATGTTGAAGCGGTTAAGTATATAATTCGATACATTAAAGGCACTACATGATGGGATCTCAGATTTGATGATTATAAAACTACATATGCATAAATGAAGAAAGATGAAACAACAAGGACTTAATGTGATAAATTAAGTTAGCTTCCTATGTAAGAGCTAGGGTTTTCTTTGTAACCCTCAATATAAGGTCATAGGGCTTCTGGTTAGATATCCATCATAGTGGTAGATCTCTCTACGCGAGCATGATGTCTAATATGGAGAGCAGTTAGTTTAATAGTATAAGTTATTTAGCCCCAAGGACATTGATCTTGGGCATAGATTAATAATAGTATAACCTTGTTTGATAACTAATTGTTTCTTATTCATATTCTTCCGCTAAGTAATTAATTTATCAGTAAAACTAATCCTAATGCTGCTAAACGATTCTCAACATGTGGTATCAGAAAGGGTTGCTCTTGATATCTAGGGTTACAAGGTTTTTAATTTCGTGTTTAATTTCTGTTTTTAAGTGTACAAGCAGATTCGGTGATAATAGGGTTTTTCTCAAACCCTAATTCTGTAAAAGCAGAAAAAGATGATGTTGTTGCTGCTCAAACCTTGTGAAGAAAAGAATAAACCCCAATTCCATCATGACACAAGCAGATCATGACTTGGGTTCATGGTCACGTTTATATCAGAAGGTTAAAGTAAAGACATCAAGGTCATGATTTTTATAGCAACGGGAGTTGCCAGTCTATGCTCAAGGTAAATGATAAAGGGTTCTGCTAGGGTTTTCGCTGCACCAGATTAGGGTGTCCAAAACTCTAAAATTATTTGACCTTATATCTGATTGCTTATGAAGAAGGATTAACAGTAATATGTACATTTAATGTTTTATTTATGTTGTTCGTTGTTGGTCGTTTGTGATGGAGTGGTTGCTGAAGTTTGTTTTCTTGATGTCGTGTTAAAAGAGAAAAAGCAGTAGGTGTTATGATTATTGTTTAAGGTTTCATGATGGTGATGCTAATTTAATTGAAAACCCTAAAACATGTGTTGTTTGTGTATGTTTATGGAAGCATTGGTTGGATCGTGATTTATGGAAGATTGGTTATGAAATTGGAATTAGTATCGTTCAACAAGATGAAATCTTGAATTTAGGATTGCTTATTTACTTCCATATAAGAATTGAATGTATTTAGTAGCAAGTTTAAAAAATAGCAGCAGATTGTGGGTATGAAAGTGATTTATGGTGCTCGTTGAATGGCTGAATTCCTAATTGGGCTGTTTATTGGAAGGCCCAAATAATGCTTCTAGTTTACTTTGGGTTTGTACTGCCAAGTATATTTGTAATACTGTTCGCACGTGGTTAATACTGCTAATTGTATACTTTTAATACTGTTGGTTTTCTGGAGGTATATATTGCTAGCGTATAACCTTAATACTGCTTAGCTATTCCGATGTTAGACAACAGACGCATTTTTAGGATCATCGGATAGAACTATTTTGTTCACAATAGTTTATTCTTTATTGATATGAAGGCTCGATTAGATTTATAGAAGAGTTAATACGAAGACAATTGCATATAGCTTATTTGGGAAAAAATTTTTTGTCGTAGGTTGAGTTTCTCCGGATGCGTGTTTCTTATCAATCTCAAATGGCTTACAACATTTGGAGGTAACTTGTCCGTAGCTTACAACGGTTTGTACGAAGACTTGGGTTAAAATCTAGCAAAGTGTGAGATATTTCTTAATGGTGCTAAGAGCTCACATTTCTATCACTTTAGTTATGTGTCTCATAGAAGATGGGGATGTTTGTCAAGAGATCGCGATCTACTTATATTTCACAGATTTATTTATATGTTCAAAGTCACGTGGATAAACAAGACATAAGACACAAGTTTGGTAAATTCTACTTCTTCATCAAATTCTGTATACACAGTTTTCTTCATAGTGATGCACTACATAGAGCCTACAGAGTTTTTGAGATTCACGAGATTTGTAAACAAATTGGTTTCAGGGGAAATCTTATTGATTAAATGTTTAAAACCAACTACATGGCCCACTTGAGGGAAGTGTGTTTACAGTTGCTTACGTACAAAAGACCCCTATGGATGATTACAAAAAGGGGAAGAAGACTAAAGAGATATGATGTGCAACTTATTATGTGTGTGAACATGTTCAAGAAGAATCTCAAGTCAGGGAAGCCTTAAAAGAGTGTTTCATTCATGAATATTGTTTTGTAATACAAATAGGGAAGATTGTTGTGGATCCAGATTTAAATACAAAACTACAATATGCATAAATGAATGAAAGATGAAACAACAAGGACTGAATGGATAAATAAGTTAGCGTCCTATGTAAAGCTAGGTTTTGTAAACCCTAGCATCTCTAGTATATAAAGAGATGTAGGGCGTCTGGTAGCAGATATCCATCATAGTTAGATCTCTCCAATGAGAGTCTAACAATTAGTTAGTTTAGCCCCAAGGATCATTTGATCTTAGGGCAGTAGATTAATAATAGTAAAACCTTGTTTGATAACTTATTATTCTTTATTATTCTGCTGCGTATATAAGTTATCTGTAAAACTAATCCTAGATGGGCTAAACGATTCTCAACACTACACACTTAGGATTATGGTATCTTAAGGGGACCGGCATATAAACCGTAGTATATGCCGACTCTGATCATGCGGGAGATTATGTGGAATGAAAGAGCACTAGCGGTATTTGTACATTCCTGGGATGTTGTTTGACATCTTGGTTCTCGAAGAAACAAACCGTTCTTGCTATATCCACTACCGAAGCCGAATACGTAAGCGCCGAAAAGGCATGTCAACAAGTACTGTGGATGAAACAAGCTCCTATCGACTACGACGTTCGACTCGACGGCGTCCCGATCATGTGCGACAATAAAGGCGCGATTGATCTTAGCAAAAACCCGGTGCAACACTCTCGAACCAAACACATCGAAATTCGTCACCACTTTCTTCGTGATAATGTCCAGAAAGGACATATCTTTATCAAAAAAGTGTCCTTCGTCGACAATATCGCCGACATTCTTACTAAACCCCTTAAACGTGAATCGTTTAACTATCTACGTCTTGGTTTATGAATGATGGAATACATTTCATAAATCGTCTTCTCTTTCTTCTGTCTCGATTCTAGTCAGTGTTCCACTCCGTGTCATGACAACTTAAATACTTTGTCTGAAATACTTTGAGCATTTTTAATTCGCGAAATGCAAATTAAAACGTCACTTCTCCTTGTAAAATTTTTGTCAAAATTCAGTCCAAAATCCATCAGCTGAGGGCGGCCCCCATATCTCTGGTGGCCCCCGGATTAAAACGGGCGGCCCCATATCGATATGGGACCGCCACTAGTGAGAACACTATGTCTGTCATTCTTATATTTGTAAAACACAAAAACAAACACTCCATCTCTTTCAATATTGACGAACCACGACCCAAAAACCACCAAAACTTAAAATCAACCATCAAAACACTAATTGAAGATCAAATCAACATTAATAATCAATCTTAACACCACAAAGATCATTAATTGTAAGTCATTTCTTCTATTTTCTTTCAATTTGTGTCTAGGGTTCATGATGAACACAAAAATTAAAATTGGAGATTTTTCATTTTTATTGCAATTGTGTACAATTAGGACTACTAGAATACAATGTATAACTAATCGTCTTCCCGTAGACATAGGACTTGCAAGATTGAAGTGTGTTTTGTCAAAGACTGTTTTCGCACAAAACCCCAATTTTATTTTCAAAATCACTCACGTTAGGATCACAATAAAATTGTTGTTATGCATTGTTAATATACTCTAAAAACATTTTTGCATACATGCATAATGATCTCAAGAACAAAAGTCGAGGTACATGATTCATATGTATTTTTCGACATGTTTGGATGAGAAAAATCAAATTAAGGAGCGTTTGGGTTAACTCTTAGGTTTTTAATTCTAGGTCGAGTTAACCATTACTCCACATTTGTTACATATAGGCACACACTAGGCACGAGTTCAAAATAACAATAAAAGTATAAGATAATAAAATATGATTTTGGTTGTTTTTATTTTAGGTAACAATGCCTCGAATCTCCGGACTAGATCACCAAAATACCCGCAACTACATTCCACTCATATTAAATGAATTTGATCAACCATTGCTAAACATCATTGCAAATCTTGAAAAACAGTACTTTCGTGAGGGTCGGGTTGTAAGTCAAAATTTTGAAAACATGGGTCATCTTATTGCCAAATTTGAGTTAATTAGTTTTGAATGTTTGGTGAACATAAAGGAACAAATTGTTCCTCGCTTTGTTCTTGAGTTTTATAGCCAACTTACTTTTGATTATAATCCTGAAGGACATTTTGTTGTCAACTTTGTCATTCAAAATAAGTCTTTTTCCCTCACTGTCGAAGAGTTCGGTCATATCTTAAAAATTCCGTTTGAAGGTCACGTCTCGTACACTCACATGTGGTCACTTGACTACTTGCCAATAAGTACTCCGTCAAAGGGTCTTTATAAAACCATTCCTCCTTCTCCAAGGGTCATAAATTCTCTTATTCAAACTCCTTGACAAGGTCAAGTAACTCGTACTCGTAATAAGAAAACAGTTGTGGTCAATGAAAATGAAATTTTAACTCGCAAAATTCAAAACCATATGAAATCATGGGTTGAAATCATTCGTGAAAATGCATTTTGTCTAGGAGGTCATCGAGATCATGTCCTCGCGTGTCTTTTTCATATGCTTTATTGCATAGAAACCTTCACTTAATACAATCTAGCATTCTTCATTCTCAAACGAATGGAAAGAACTCGAAACAAACCTAAGGAACTCATGCCTTATGGAATGCTTCTAACTAGATTGTTCAATTATGTCGCGTCAAATTTTCCCGAGTTAGCAATTGATGCTACATCTTGTATGATAGAGTCATGCATCAACTCGCTCCACATTATGAGCAAAAAACGCGATCGGATCATGGCACGAAAAGATGTCGTGACTCAAATCATAGCTCTTCCTCCACCGCTCTTAATCATTCATCCTCATCTCATCACATAGATGAAGATGTTTATGATGAAGAATTTTTTCCTTATTTTGTCCCCGAACGGTTAATCAATTGATATCCAAAATATCAAGGGATTAACATTTTGGATAAGGGGAGAAAATGTGATTAACCCGGACTTAATAAATATTGACAGAAGTGATCAAATAAAATAGACTCAATGCACTCCATACCTAGCATGTACTACGATAACGATGCACATGTTAAGGGGGAGCTTTTAGTGATGATGAAAACTCTCAAAGTGTAAATGTTTTGATATTTATATCAAACACTTTGATTGAAATTTTCAATGTTTTTGGAAGGATTGTGATGAAATATCCAAAAGACTGACCATGTTCTTAAATTTATGAAGTTATAAGGCGGTTAGGCTTAGGTTTTCAGATCCCATGATCCAGCCAGAACCGGAGGGATCTACCCAGGGATATCCACTAGTTAGTGTAGAAGTCCTTAGGTATGATTAAAAAGGAGAAAAAGTGAGAAAAGGGAATAATGCCGACTGAGATGGAGCTAACACTGGAACAAACCCAACAAGGTGTTAGTCATGAAGTCTCGGTATGCATTGAAGGGGTTGAAGAATGAAAAAGAAAAGTAAGGATAAAGGGTGAAAATAAAGAAGCCCTCCATACACTTAGGCAGAAACCGGGTCAATACATATGCTGTCAGAAACACTCAGTGTTGTCTGACATTGAAGACAGTCATGGACCCAGTGACGCTATGCACAACCCCTCCCAGCTACTCAAAGTCAGAAAGACTTTGTTTCAAAACTCACGGAGATACACTCATTTCTATTGACTTTCTCACTCCGAGTTAGTTGATATTGAAAAGGTGGCACTCAGCTCCAGCCTCCGATCACTAAAATCAAAGTGCACTATTGAGTCTAGAGCCAAAAGAGATCATCCATAAATCTCATTAGGACACTTGCCAAATTCTTCTTGCTAAATCACACAATGTGAATTACAAGACATGTTTAAGAGTCCTTCGCATAATCCTTGTGATTTTGCCAGAACATCAGAGTGAATTCATTCACAATGAAGATGGAAATCCTGCTTGAGTCAACATCAAACAAGCTCATGGTAGGTAACTTGTGCGATTCTTTATGAATCAAACTTGTGACAACTGGAAAGAAACGATGGTGCGATTCTATAAGAATCAAACTTGTTCCAGGAAATGGATCAACGGTTGTTAATGAATTTTTGAAATGATAAACACTCTCGGTGTGTCACAAAAACAATTTTGTAAGTGATACACCGATTGATTTTCAAATCAATTTTCTATATCAATCGGTGAGAAAGTAACTCACTGGTTCACTCTTATCGTGCTGTCTGCTTTGAGACGTTCCGATAATGAGAACATGCTGAGTACGATGAATCTAATACTTATGTGTTAGAAAGATTCAATACTACAGCTGGAAATCCTGTCAAGAAGATTCTTCTTAAATTGAATCTATCTGATCACAGGTCGATCCTCACGGATTTGAAGGTTACTCCAACCAAACCTGGGCGAATGACAAAGCCATATTCGTCCCCCCGCTTTATTGCTAACTGTTTTATGCAGGCTATTTAAAGATGGTGGTGGAGGTTCCTGATTCCAGCTGGCTCACAAGATCCATAGCCACATGCTCATACCCGACCGACAAACATAAAGACATCATGAAAGCTCAAGTACATGTTTCAAGACTTCCGCTACTCTGATACCGTACATCTTTCTTGAAGTGACGATGTATTAAAGTCAAATAATTTCAAAGAAGTTTCCGTCACTCTGATACCGAACGTCTTTCTCGAAGTGACGAAGTGTTAAAGTTAAAGAATTTCAAGAAAGATGCAACATTAAAGCTTTTCAAGTCAACAAATCAAGTAAGGTATGAGCATGTCGGTCCAACAATCACAAGTTCACAAGATGGCAAAGTTAACAAGATGGCGAAACGAGATTATGCTTGGTTGATGATCTCAAGGTGTTCAAGATCACATATTCACATACAAGTCAAGATAAGGAACAAGCTCAAGCCTAAAGTCAAATATCACTACATCATGTTCACAAGATAAGAAAAAGAAAGAAGTCTGCGAGCACAAGAATGAAGACCTTCATAGTATGATAGGTTTTAGTTTTTGTAACATGAAGTGACCTCCCTTAGGGGGAGATTGTTAGGAATACAAAATTCCTAGAAAAGTCTCGGTCACTTCATAGATATCGGTAGATAGCTCGTCAAGTAATATTTGGAAACTTACATAGGTAACTAGTCTAAGGTCCATGGAAAGCCCATGTAACCAAGGCCCATGTCCACCTTATGTAAGTATAAATACCCTCTCCACACATGGAGAGGGTGTTGGTTCTCTTTGTATTTCACACATAGTTCAATCAACCATTCCATGTTTTCCATTTTACTTTCTCTCTCAACTTTCTCTCTCTAGTTCATCTTTTGTGTGAAATGAGTTTTCTTCAGGCAGTTACCGTTGGGTTTTCCTGTCTATAAATACTACTCTATTTCTAGCTGAAAAACACACCTCTTTGCACGAATTTTTTTAGTATTCTTTCTCTCTCTAAAAACCTTCTTTCTCACACTAAATCTCTTGATCACTAACATTTTTTGATCTTGTTTCAAGTGATCCAATCTCTTCTTTCTCATCTAACCTGTCCTCTCTATCAAGTGCAAGAGAAGAACATTCGTATTCGCCAAGAAACAAATTATTGTAGTCTAGTGATTTCTCCTTCTTTCTTCTAAGAACCAAATCTCTATCTTGATTATCTTGTGTGATTGTGTAAATTGGATAGTGTATAAATCCGATAGTGTAGATCTTGTGATTGTGTATTACTTGTGAAGTGGTAGATTGGTTCTAGCTAAGATTAGGACTCGACATTTAGCTTAGTGTTGGAAAACAACGTAAGCGACGTGTAAACAGTTTTCTCCACCTAAAGAGAGCTTGTTGACATAGTGAAATCTCGAGTCGGATACTCGGGGAGTGGAGTAGGGCGAAGAGGAGCTTCGCCGAACCACTATAAATCTTGGTGTCTTGGTTTGATTGTTCCTTCCCTCATCTCTTTATATTGTTGTGATTCTTTTTATTGTTTGTTTAGTTATAACCAGTAGATACATACATTGTTGGTTCACATTGTTGGTTGGTTGAGCATATACTCGGATCTAACAAATTTTAGAAGTAAAAATTTAAAACGCTAATTAACCGGTAAACTATTCAACCCCCCCCCCCCCCTTCTAGGTTTGATAGTTTGAAGAGTCTTCTCAAAGATTACAAAGATTTTTTTTGGATAAAATTCATATTGGTGATCAGTAGATGGTTTCCATTAGAGCGCTGCCAGTTCCTTTTGATTTTCAAAGCCGTACAACTTTATAAATAGTAAGTAGTCGGTTCCATTCAGCTTTTGCCTATAAATAAAGGAGCCTTTCCAATCCGTTTTTCATCACCAAAAACAAACTTTTTCCACCATTTTACACAGACTTAGATTTGTAGAAAAAACATCCATAAATTACCATGATCGTAATGCATCTAACTCTCATTTTTGTTGTAAGCATACACCCAAAATGATCTACCAAATCAAGCATCGAGATCTTCCCATCACATCCGCCTAAGCAAGTGTTACCACAAAGCACATACATATGAAGAGCACATACATTTGAATATCTACAAGATTAGAGATCTCATCATAGAAATCTCATCTTCATCATCCATTTGAAGGCTTCCCATTACTGGAAGTTCTTTTAGATTAGGCATTCACATCCATCAGACACATTGTCTTGGATTATCATTATAATTACATCACTATCTTGTATTACCAATTATATTAGATGGTTTATGTGTTTGTCCCATAAAACATAAGGTTTGTTATGTTGGGCCATAAAACATAACGGGTTTGGGTTGGTTCTACCCGGTGTGAAGAACTCGGTTATTAGCTTTCTACCAGATAAAAGGGTAAGCGATGCAGGGTTGGTTCTCCCGGTGTTAGGACTCGATATTTAGCTTAGTATCGGATAAAGCGTAAGCGACGTTATGTAAGGTTTTCTCTGCCGAAAAAGGAGTGTGTTGATCTAATGAAGTAACACTCGAGTTGGGTACTTAGGGAGTAGAGTAGGGCGGAGATGAGCTCCGTGACCGAACCACTATAAATCAACATGTTCGGTTTGCTTTCTCTTTACATATCGTTATTTCTTTACGTTTTAATTATTCTTATGTTATGGATTGATGTGTGTGCTTGTGTTGTGACTACATGCTTTATATTGTTTTAATAGTCACAAACTTTAATTGGTACTCCTTATATTAAGTCACGATAAATCGAGTATTTGATGCGAAAGTTTTAAGATTTTAATCGAAAACGTATTCACCCCTCCTCTACTTTTTTCACACAAGAGAATATTCTTGGAATATTCTTTACTTGGAGAGAAAGGGGGAAGATTTGAAATTTGAATTTCAAATTCATTTAGGCACATGTTGGATAAGAGAGAATGGGTTGTCAATGAGTTGGCATGATGTGATAGAAAGGAGCCTATTGATCTTGCTTTGAAATGTATGGTGAGGATGTGAATAATGGAGGTAAGAAGGATTAGTGAAGTGGCAAGATCAATGGTAAAAAGAGAGGTATGTTTGTTGTGTGAGTAAGAAGTGTATGTTTGTGAGAGAATGTGTGTTTCTTTGAGGTGAGAGTTCAATCCAAGGGTGAAGAATAGAATGAGGTATATTGGATTGATGAGGTGGCTTGATCAAGGGTAGAAGAGAAAGTGTACTTGTTATGTTTGTTTGAAATCAATCCAATGGTGGAGAAAAGAATGAGGTAACTTGGATTGATGAGATGGCTTGATCAAGGGTGAAGATGAAGGTGTGTGTGTATATATTAAATGTTGTGAAGAAGAAGGTAAATAGTGAATGAGTGGTGGAGAATGTTTTGATCAGATGCGGATGAGCTTTTGATAGGAATGTAGGGGACAAGAAGTACAAGTACAAAGAGAGTATATTGTGTAAGGGAATATGAGTTGACATATTGAGGATGAGATTTGAGGATTATTTAGTGAAGGTTTATGTGAAGAAATGTTTGAATATGAAGAATGAAGATGATGAAGATAAGGATGAAATCAAAGGATTGATTTGGGTTTATAAAATCACATTGCCAATAAGATAGAAAATAATGGGCATATGTGATTATGAGATTGTTTAGGAAGAGGGTGTTTGGAGTGTGTAAAGGATGAAATCATTTGTTGGGTAAGAAGGGTGAACAAATGATTAGGAAGGATGGGTTGTAGGATTGTGTAGAAAAAGTGTGGACTTGTACATGTGAGTTTGTAAAACATTTATGGGTAAGAAGATGAGAAAACTCAAAGCATAATTAATCTTCAAATACCACAAACTCATTTAGTCATTTAGACTTTAATCCATGATAATCAATAATGGATTTAATCACTAATCATCTTGATGCAAATAAGCCAAGTGCTTTGCATCTTTAGTAAAGCGTATCCCATAACGGGAAAGGATGCGTTTACGCAAAGTGACCTTTAACTTAGTTTGGCCAATAAGAGAGTAAAACCTGTTACGTTATTAGGAACAACATAAATCCGGATTAACATCAAATGAATACTTTTGCTTGATGGTATGTTGAAAACACAATCATACTATGTTTAGAAAGAAGTTTCGGCCTTGGCTAGAGGCGTTTGATAAAAGATTAGAAAAATAGGAGGATCCGTTTTTGCTCTTCTCTAAGTCTAAACCTCATTAAGAGTGTTCCTAAATGCTCAAATATCATATACATACCTTTATTGAAGTTTCCATATGTATCGGGTAAGAGGAAAGCCGATAAAAGCAAATCCGTAAAAACGGAGTTTGCAAGTGGCGCCCTGGCCACGTGTTGACGCGTGACCAGCGCACAAGAAGTGAAAATCTGATTTTACGGATTTTGGCTATCGGTTTTTATTTTACGTTTTGCGAACGTTTATTTGTCATCATTAAAACATAAAGGAGGTCCTAGTCTATGTTGCACCAACAATCTCTCCCTTTTTGATGATGACAAATAAAATTTCAAAAAGCAAATAAAATTACAAACGTAGCAAAGATAAAGACCGTTGTTGATGAAGTTTGCGTCTTGATCTTGGCATTGTAATTTGGTGAAGCTTGAACATTTTCGTCACCTTATGAGTCTTACATAGCTTGTCTAATCCCATGTACGCTATAGCTCTTTGCTTCCGTAATTGCTAGCTCTTTCCCGATCATAAGCCGCATCTTCTTGCTTTGTTTTCCTTCCCCTTTTTGTCAAATTGAAAAGGCAGGATCTTGGTCTTTCAATGGAAGTTTGATATATTTGTATAATAAAGAATGTATACCATTGTACATGCTCCCCCTAGATCGTTTCTTCCCTTGTTCCAAGGCAGGAATCCATGGGTCAAGAGCATCACCTTCGAGGTTAGTTGACCATTTGGAGACTTTGAGACATTAATGAGTATATTTATGACAATAAATATGCATTTATATCTAGCAAAATAAACTTCATGGCATCATTTAATTTATGGATAATTCATTACATCCATATAGAAAGCACTATACTAGTACTTTGACATAAAAGCATTATTCTAGTGCCTTGCACAAAAGATAAAATTCCACTTATATAAGCACTCTTAAAATCCTATTCTCTAGAAATCATTAACTTTCTCCTTCCCTTTGTCATTCCTTTTGATCTTCTCATCCTTCAATTTCCTATTTATCTTGGATATGATATCAAGAAGCATATTTAGGCTATGATGAATAGACAAGAGCATCTCTCTTGACTCCATTCTTGCTTCTTTAAGGGCATTCATCATATGAGTTGTATTCTCATAACAAATAGTGTACTCCTCCTCATTCAACTTTGGGCTTAAGGGTTCCTTGACCTTATCCCAAATCTCACTTTCCGTAAAGTTTCTTAAGATGAATTCAAACATTATTCTTTCATCACCTTCATATCCCTTCATTGTTTCAAATTTCATTTTCAACTTTTTTTTGAGCTTCCCCCCATTGCTCCTTTATTCACGGATCCTTCCGAATTAGACATTTTCCTATAATTGATGTTGCTTACCTAGAGATATAAGAGTGTGTGATATGTAGAAATTAGTATTAAAAACTTTTTATTTTATGCTTTGAAAAATCTTTGTTTAAAAGAAGACTTTATCATAGTTATTGAAAAGAAGTTTTTTGAAGATTACTTACTTGTTAAAAGTTCTTGATTTCTTCCTTCTTGTTCTTGATGTTTTAATGGTGTTATATATGAAGAGATAAGTATAAGGTGGTATATAGGATTTTTGAAAGAAGATGAATTATTTGTTTGTTGGTTAATAACCAAAAATTTACATGGATATCCAAGTTTGAGTACAAAGTACCATTTTGTGTATGTGATTAGTTAATTGTTTAAGGTACACTCTTCTATCACATCTTGTCCTTTCTTTTCTTCTTCTTCTTCTTGCAACATCAAACCCAATCCTAGTCTAAGGTAACTAAATTGATCCTTTTCCAATGGTTTTGTTAAAATATTTACAACATTTTCTCTTAAGGGAATTTTATCTTTAGTGATATGCTTTTTGGCTACATTGTCTTTAAAAAGTGATGTATTATCTCTATGTGCTTTGTTCTAGGGTAATCAATAGGACTTGATATTAGATTGATCGCACATTTATCATCACATAGTATTGGACCTCATTAATCATGATTTTATAATCCACAAACACTTGCTTCATCCATAACGATTGTTGACAAGCCCTTCCGGCCGCCACATAATCGGATTCAGTTATGGAGTTAGCGTGTGATGTTTGTTCTTTGAAAACCATGATGTTAAGAAAGATCACACAAATGTGCAAATTCTACTTGTGATTTTTCTATCAACTACATCACCCGCGTGATCCGAATTGGCATATACCAATACGTTTACCCCCGTATCCTTATGATACCAAAGACCTAGGTGTTGTGTTCCCTTAATATACCTAAATATCCCTTTAACCGCTTCTAAATGAGATACCTTAGGATCTTCCTGAAATCTGGCACAAAGACAAACACTAAACATTATATCTGGCCTACTAGCGGTGAGATAAAGCAAACTACCTATCATTCCTCTATACTTAGTGCTATCAATGGATTCACTATCTTTGTCTAAAGTAAGGACTCTTTTCCTAGACATTGGAGTTTTGGTAACTTTAGAGTTTTCTAAACCAAATTTCTTAAGCATTTCTCCAATGATTAAAGTATATTCCATCATTCATTTGCTTAATTTTCAATCCTAAGAAAAAGCTAAGCTCGCCCATCATGCTCATCTCAAATTCATCATGCATCAATTTCGAAAATTCATCGCAAAGCGATTGACAAGTAGACCCAAAGATAATATCATCAACGTAAATTTAAATGACTATGAGATGTGAGTCCTTTATTTTAGTGAATAAGGTGTTTTCTACTATTCCCTTATATTTGTTATTTATGAGGAAAGATTGTAATCTATTGTACCAAGCTTTAGGAGCTTTTTTAAGTCCATACAATGCCTTTTTAAGTTTATAAACGTGATTTGGTTTTTGAAAATCAACAAAACCAGGAGGTTGCGCAACATATACTTCCTCGTCGATGACTCCATTTAGAAACGCACTTTTTACATCCATTTGAAAAGGTTTGAACATATAACAACATGCATATGCAAGTAAAATTCTAATTGACTATAATCTAGCAACTAGGGCATAGGTTTCATCGTAATCAATTCCTTCTTGATGATTATAGCCTTGTGCTACTAATCTAGCCTTATTCCTACACACTACACCATTTTCGTATAACTTATTTCTAAATACCCATTTGGTTCCTATTACGGTGTGACCTACCGGACATGGAACAAGATCCCAAACATCGTCACATACGAATTGACCAAGTTCCTCTTGCATAGCCATTGTCTAACTTTCATCCTTAATGTTCTTTGGTGTTATGGTTGAAACAAATGCAAAGAGTGTGACATCCCGCCGAGGCGGAAACACGAGGCGTAACCGAGAGGAATCGTTATAACACATTGATATAAACAATAGAGAATCACTAAATGAAAATCACAATCAAAATGTCATGACGACACCTAACACATGGGGACTTGTATCGTGGTTAATCGTGACCATAACAATACACAGTCATAGAAATGAAATCCTAAAACCGGGGAAATACCAACAAACGAAATAACATCCAAAACATAAATATCGAAATCTCCAACGAAACATAAATGCCCAATGCAAATCGCCTAAGGTCTCGCTAAGCCATGCAAGATCCTATCATCCTTAAGCGTTATTATTAGCAACACCTAAAAATGGATACTCGAAAACGTCAACATAATGTTGGTGAGCTCGTAGGTTTAAGACACAAAAGAAATCATATTCTTGCTGTGCAAGATATAAAAGTAGGACAATAGTGAGTATCATATGCATATGAAAGTATTCAATATAATCATAGTACCGTGAGTCACATATTTAATCTCAAATAGCACCGGGAGCCTCAACCCGAAGACACACTAGGAGCCACTACCCAAAGATACACTGATAATCCATGTTCCAACTACACACATAAATGCACACACATATAGCTATACAATAACACATTTGTCCAAAATATAAAATCAATTTAACACAACACTAAAAATATTCAAAACCACATTTGAGTACCATTTTCCCCCAATAAAACATAAGAAAAAGAGGCTACGAAAACTTACCTTGAAAGCAGAAGAGACAAGGTGCAAAAAGGTTCGAGCAATTAATCTACAATTAAATAAGTGTGTAAGATACATCTGAACAAGGCTTAAACCTTCTCATCGAAATTCGTAATTGATGAAACGTATATGACCAAGTCTTGCATTTCTAATGAATGATTTCCCGCATGTCACTAAAATGTATAATATCATCTCGTCTTTAATTCATACAAGTAATTTAGTTTTTTTATCATTTGTCAATATAATTATATTAATAACTTGATGTCAACCTCTTTGTTCAATTAAAACTATATGATTCTTAGATCAATACCTATAGCATTAGATCAGTAGACCAACCACCATTTCAACGACTAAACTCGCATGGCTACGTTATATATTAAAAACCAATCTTTTTTTGTGCATGACATGATTATCCTTTTTTTATTTTACATAGTATGACTAAACTAGCTAAATGTTTATAATCGTATAATATAATGTCTTCTTTATCAGTATATACATGGCTCATTTTCACCATATTCTACTCGCCCCATATCCACTTCTACGCAAAACAACATTTAAAAACAAGTTATGAGAGTCATTAATAGTGATCCTTGATTATATATACATGTCATATATTAACAGATAACAAGATTAGAATGGTTTCATGATTGATATGCGATCTTGTATACCTCAAGGCTGCAAAGCAAGAACTGATCAGAAAGGAATCAAAACCGAACTCGAAATCACACACGAACACGAACGCTTATAAGATTTAACAAAGTACGATCGAACCCAAAGGTACACGATTAGCTAAACGTACCCAAAGTACGAACCGCAATCTGAACTGAACCAACCCGATATAAAGGTCAAATCTTGAATGATCAACACATGGTCACAAACACGAGCACGTGCCCGAACATGAACACCAAGTCGATCAAAAGTTGAGTAGTATTTGACGTGAATCAACTCAAATCATGGCGCTACTCTTCGTCCCTCCCTTGTTTAGCACTCTTGGCGATATTTTATGGTGGTAATGGTTTATATTAAATGATCGGTTAAGAGACCATGCATATAAACAACGTTATGGGCCAAAAAGTCGGGAGGTAAAAGTAGCAGTTTTGACAAACATTTAATAAAAACGTGTTTCCTTTTCTTATTAGAAGACTTGCATATTAATGGTATATATATTATATTATGTATATGTATTGTAATTGTTTTGTTTAATTATTACGTATAATGTATTTAAAAGCTAATTATGACCAATAATATTGGGATATAAGAACTAATTGCTGACTAAATCATTCAAACGTATTTTCTTAATAGTGTCCATATATTTGTTATATAATTTATTTGATAACTTTAGTAACCATCAATGAAATTAAGCAATGTCACATATACTGCTTATATTTTTCTTTTATGTTTATTTATAACAATAAGTTAAAATAAAAATACCGGATATTACATCATTACCTTAAAAGAATTAATTCAACGTTTTAAAAGAAAAGTGCATACTTTGAAATTTCATGACGACTATTACAACTAGAGGAAATAAGATGTTTAAATCACTTAACTCCTAAATTTTCTCATTTTCTATGTTTCAAAAATCACATATGTACATAAGCTTAACAAGACGATGAACATCGGGTTAATGGTCAAAGTTGACCAAGCCTAATTTGGTGACGGATGTCACAGTATCCCCGAGTTGAAAGAATTTCGTCCCGAAATTCAGCTCGTTCTACTGCTAGAATTTTGCTCATCGAAAAAAATGTGAATATTTGGTTTTCATATAATCTTCTCGTTCCAAAGTAAATTCTGGTCCTCGCTTTTTAATCCCACCGAACCTTGACGATTGGGATCTTGCTCCGTTTTAGTTTGTTTATTTCACGATTCATGCTTTCAATAGGTTTTTTCTACAAAGCGCAAGTTATTTATCTTGATTTGGTCTAGTGGAGCATGCAAGTTTGCATCTGCCATCCTTTCTTTTCTTCATATTAGAATGCATATGTGATGTTGTATAGATAGTGTTTATCAATCATATTCGTATTTGTTGCATAGTTTTATAGGTTGCTTGCAAAATTAAAATCAAAATATGACTTAGAGTAAGTTTTTAACCAACTTGAAAAAAAATATATATACAAAATCGTAAAACAAGTCAACCAGAAGAATTTTTTTACAAACTTTAAAAAAACAAAACTTAAGTGGTTCATTGTGACATCTAGAGCTATAGAGACGCCTCTTGCAACTTAAGCCGAGATCAATGGATTAATCAAATGTCCTGATCATGTTGATAATTTTATACTTAAAATTATAGTCGTTGATTAAAACAGAGGTGGCCTACTTGCTTATCATAATTACGGGGTTTATATTGCAAACCAATCCAACATGATATTAATTATACATAAACCTAAAAAGGGGTGACCATTACCTTCATTTGATTATTAAATCTCAAAGTAAGATATATATTTGTATATATTTATATATACACTAGTAAAGCTAACGGCTGTATGATCAAAGTATATAGTAAATTTAATACATTATTTATGAGTTATCTATATACAATACTTCATACTATCCAAGGAAATGAGGGCTATAACGTAAGAACGTACGATATGTATTATTTGATTATTGAGGATCAAGGTGGTGAATTATATGTGATGACTTGGTTAAGAGAACATTTTAAGTTATGATCCAACTTAATTTAGTAATCCATTGATAACTGGATGTGATAATATAAACAAACGCCCTTGCATAAACTATAAAGTACTTCAAATAATTCAAGCTTAAAAGTGCTCTTATTTACTTTTCTATCAAATATTTTAAACGATAACCACTTTTGAACATGAATCCAATTGCTATTAGGCGTAAAGCATAATATAACTGAATTTCTTTTTTATTTGCGTGCGTTATAGTTGTCGACATAATACTGAATATTTATGTTTTGTTAACGATAACTATGTTGCTATATTTAACTAGTAATCACAACATATATTTTAAATTATTAGTTGGAATTTCAAGCTAGTGGCAACCAAAGAAAAGTATATGAATGCCACATGAATCGTTCAGTACAGACCAACAGAAAAGAATAAGACAAAATCATTTATCGTAAAATCAATGAGAGTATATGAAGCAACGACAAAGACAGTACGAGTCAGCATTTCAAGAGAGCATGTAATATAACAATGATGGTAAAAACAAATATAGATAATGATCCGTAAAATGAATTACGAATCGAAAGGAGTATAAAGAGTCATCCGTACGCGTGCCATGTCAGATATACTTAAGCCCACTCATTTACAATTGTTATTTACATAAAGGGACGTCCCAATCTATGTAAATAAAAAATTTAAACTTATGGTTCGGCAATTTACAATTTCTTTATTTAAATGAAGAGGCGTCCCAATCCATTTAAATAAGAAAATTATAAATCATCCTACTTAAGCATTCCTGAACTCACGATAAATCAACCAAAGCAAATAATGATTACGAAAGGAAACCATATGCAATACTCGAAAGGAATACTCAGAAGAAATCAATAACGATAACGAAAAATCAAGGTGCATGGCAGAATGGGGTTAAACTGGGTCTAAATCTGCTCTCGCAAGCGCTACCCAACTCCGTAGAGTTAGAAGGCTTGCTCTTTTTTTCTCCAGTTCCTTGAGGGTTGTTCCTCCGATGTCTTGGGTGGTTCCTCCTATTGTTTTGGTTTCATAGCGAAGGTAAATTTTTGACTTCACATGAACCACCTACGAGCCGTTATCATGAAAAGTGGTCCAATGTCGTTGATTCTACGCACTTTTGGGAATCCGAATCCAAATGGGGGAAGCAATAATGTAGAATAGGTGTTTGAGGGTGCCATGACTAATAAGGATAGTTACGTTAGTAACTAAAAAATCAAGTGTTTCACTAAGCACATAGAAATCTCCCGTAGGCACTAAAACTCATGAAACAATAAGCATATAAGTAAATGCACACATAGTTCCTATTATGAAATCTATATGAGGGTTCTTAGGTTATAGTCTAGGTCACAACCACCTAGTTCTCTATAACCAATGGCTCTGATACCAATCTGTGACACCCCACCTAGGCGGAAACACGAGGCGTAACCGAGAGGAATCGTCATAACACATTGATATAAACAATAGAGAATCACTAAATGAAAATCACAATCAAAATGTCATGATGACACCCAACACAAGTGGGTACTTGTTTCGTGGTTAATCGTAACCATAACAATACATAGTCATAGCAATGAAATCCTAAAACCGAGGAAATACCAACAAACGAAATAACATCCAAAACATAAATATCGAAATCTCCAACGAAACATAAATGTCCAATGCAAATCGCCTAAGGTCTCGCTAAGCCATGCAAGATCCTATCATCCTTAAGCGTTATTATTAGCAACACCTGAAAATGGATACTCGAAAACGTCAACATAATGTTGGTGAGCTCGTAGGTTTAAGACACAAAAGAAATCATAGTTTTGTTGTGCAAGATATAAAGTAGGACAATAGTGAGTATCATATGCATATGAAAGCATTCAATATAATCACAAAACCATGAGTCACATATTTAATCTCAAATAGCACCGGGAGCCTCTACCCGAAGACACACTGGAAGCCACTACCCAAAGATACACTGATAATCCATGTTCCAACTACACACATAAATGCACACACATATAGCTATACAATAACACATTTGTCCAAAATATGAAATCAATTTAACACAGCACTAAAAATATTCAAAACCACATTTGAGTACCATTTTCCTTCCAATAAAACAAAAGAAAAAGGGGCTACTAAAACTCACCTTGAAAGCAGAAGAGACAAGGTGCAAAAGGTTTGAGCAATTAATCTACAATTAAATAAGTGTGCAAGATACATCTGAACAAGGCTTAAACCTTCTCATCAAAATTCGTAATTGATGAAACGTATATGACCAAGTCTTGCATTTCTAATGAATGATTTCCTGCATGTCACTAAAATGTATAAATATCATCTCGTCTTTAATTCATACAAGTAATTTTAGTTTTTTTTTCATTTGTCAATATAATTATATTAATAACTTGATGTCAACCTCTTTGTTCAATTAAAACTATATGTTTCTTAGATCAATATCTATAGCATTAGATCAGTAGACCAACCACCATTTCAACGACTAAACTCGCATGGCTACGTTATATATTAAAAACCAATATGTTTTTGTGCATGGCATGATCATCCTTTTTTTATTTTACATAGTATGACTAAACTAGCTAAATGTTATAGCTTATAATCGTATAATATAATGTCTTCTTTATCAGTTACATGGATCATTTTCACCATATTCAACTTGCCCCATATGTACTTCTACGGAAAACAACATTTAAAAACAAGTTATGAGAGTCATTAATAGTGATGCTTAATTATATATACATGTCATATATTAACAGATAACAAGATTAGAATGGTTTCATGAGGTATATTGGATTGATGAGGTAGCTTGATCAAGGGTGGAAGAGAAAGTGTGTTTGTTGTGTTTATTTGAAATTAATCCAAGGGTGAAGAAAAGAATAAGGTAATGTAGATTGATGAGATGGCTTGATCAAGGGTGAAGATGAAGGGGGTGTGTATGTAATTCAAATGTTATGAAGAAGAAGGTAAATAGTAAATGAGTGGTGGATAATGTTTTGATAAGATGTGGAGGATCCTTTGATAGGAATGTAGGGGACAAAAAGTACAACAAGTACAAAGAGAGTACATTGTGTAAGAGAATATGAGTTGGCATATTGAGGATGAGATTTGAGGATTATTTAGTGAAGGTTTATGTGAAGAAATGTTTGAAGATGAAGAATTAAGATGATGAAGATAAGGATGATATTAAAGGATTGATTTGGGTTTATAATCACATTGCTAATAAGATAGAAAGAATGGGCATATGTGATTATGGGTTGTTTAGGAAGAGGGTGTTTGGAGTGTGTGAAGGATGAAATCATTTGTTGGGTAAGAAGAGTGAACAAATGATTAGGAAGGATGGGTTGTAGGATTGTGTAGAATAAGTATGGACTTGTACATGTGAGGAATACATGTGAGTTTGTAAAACATTTATGGGTAAGGAGATGAGAAAACTCAAAGCATAATTAATCTCCAAATACCACAAACTCATTTAGTCATTTAGACTTTAATCCATGATAATCAATAATGGATTTGATCACTAATCATCTTGATACAAATAAGCCAAGTGCTTTGCATCTTTAGTAAATCATATCCCATAATGGGAAAGGATGCGTTTACGCAAAGTGACCTTTGACTTGGTTTGACCAAGAAGGGAGTAAAACTCGTTATGTGATTAGGAACAACGTAAATCCGGATTAAGGTCAGATGAATACTTTTTCTTGATGGTATGTTGAAAACATGATCATACTAAGTTTAGAAAGAAGTTTTGGCCTTGGCTAGAGGTGTTTGATAATAGATTTGAGTTGGCGTTTTGTAAAAAAAATGAGAGGATTCGTTTTTGCTCATCTCTAAGTCTAAACCTCATTTAGAGTGTTCCTAAATGCTCAAATATCATATACATACCTTTATTGAAGTTTCCACATGTGTCGGGTAAGAATAAAGCTGACAAAAGCAAATCAGTAAAAACTAAGTTCGCAAGTGGCGCGCTGGCCACGTGCTGACGCGTGACCAACACGCCATAAGTGAAAATCTTGTTTTACGAATATTGTCTATCGTTTGTTATTTTATGTTTTGCGAACGTTTATTTGTCATCATTAAAACATAAAGGAGATCCTAGTCTATGTTGCACCAACAATTACTTTATTTAATTAAATCATACTTGTTCTGAATACAATAAGACTTATAATGG
>BQNB010037354.1:3905-35879 GCA_026074375.1 Tanacetum coccineum | reverse complement strand
AGCAGGGGCGGAGCCAGGATTTTTAGTTAAGGAGGATCGGTCGTGGTTAACGCAAAACTTTATAATCATACGGGGTGCCAGAGGTAAAAAAACTAGCAGAAAAACATCTTGTTATATAAGTAACTAATGAATAAAATAGCATAATTAGGGATAGCTCAGCACGCATTAATCACCCTACTAGCTTCGTCCCTGCCTGCTAATATTTTATTAAGTATTTTTGAACTTTTGTATATTTTCAAAGTTTTTATAAGCAGAGAGGGGTGTATAAAAAATATATGTATAGTTGAAGGGATACATAAAACACATAAATAAAGTAGGGTACAATATCCGGTACAATATCTTTTTCTTTCTTCTTCTTCTTGTTTCTCCGAGAAACCCTAATTCAATACATACAGCTCATCTTATCGAATATTCAATCAATGGCTGCACGAAAGCTAATTCGAGACTTAATTCTCGCTAACAGACCTCTTTATCGGAGAATATTCGCTTATAATCCGGTAAACACATACTTACGTTTTATAATTGAAGTGAATTTTATTGATTTTAATGTCTTGGTGTGGTTTTAGGCCTCCACGTCAGCACTGAGAGTTAATCGGTTGATTGGTGCTCCAAATGGAAGGTTAATGAATAGAGAGTATAGTGTTTTTAATGAGTTTACTAACAAGATTAAAGGTGAAGCTAACAGGTACTATGTTCATACCTTTTTTCTTTTTGCTTATTGAGTTTGAAGTTGGTGTTTTTTCTTCTTCATTGTGAGATGATTTAATTAGGATTCTTTGTATCCGAACATATTGAAATTTTAACTTAGTTTTCTATATTGATTTATCATAAAATGATAAGAAATATTGAAACGAGAAGGATGACAAATAACTATAAGTCTATGACAACACATTAGAATTAGATGCATCTCTAATAAATTTTCTAGATAAAACTGACATGATGCATATACATAATATTTGACGCATTTCATCAATTTAGGCGAATCCATTTGTTAATAGAGATGCATATATTTCAAGTCGCTCCATCTCGAATATCCATTTGTTAATATGGATCCCTACCCTATGACTTATAAGCATAATATAAACAACAATGAAGTGGCCACGCCAACCTCCTAAAAATGGAGGGCTTTACCTTGTTTGAATATGTGTGGTGGTGAATTCAAACTCCGTTGATTAGCCGGCTAAAAAGTTGGAAACTATGGTTACCCAAAAAAAAATGCTCAATTTTTCACAAAAATAAATCATAAGCACGTGCAAAAGTGCTTAGTGCTAATTTCTTCTAAAGAATGCAAATATGCAATAAGCCAGTAAAGCACTATATATGTAATCCCATACACCCTAGGTGGAACATAAGGCTAAAATATTTGGCTTGATAATGGAAGCCGTATAAAATTTTACTGTAGCATTGTTGTATAATGTTGTGAAGGCAAATGTAAATAGGTAGAAGTGGGGCAATTAGTTATCTAGAGAACTTTGAGGCTCGTCGCTCATGTAGTATCTGTGTTGAATCTATAGCTTATGTTAATAATAATGATACAGTATTTTTTAATAATGAGAGCCTAAGCTTATCAAACGCACCACAAGTGTTTCTCTTCATTATTTCAGGAATATAGTCGATAAAGTAAGACCATATAGGATTACAATACAACTACGTATATAAGTTTGGGCTCTCAGAGAAACAGACACACATTTAATTACTATTATCATAAAGAATAGATACTAGAGCCTCAAAGTACTTTAATAACCAGTTGCCCGACTTCTACATGTTTTTTTTTTGCAGGAGGTTTATTTCCACATAAGAGTTGAAAATTTAGAAAACGTGTTCAATTGATGTTGTATTTTCTATTTTGAAGAAGGAAAGTAATTTTTTTTGGATGGGTTAGGAAATAGAAAAATCAGTTTTTTGGAGAAGATTTTTAGTACAGAAACTTATTTATTTGTGGTAAACATGAGTGTTTTTACTCAACTAAACGCAAGCTTATAAATTAGTTTTGGTTGGAATATAAATATGGCATAGTATTTCTGGAATGGTACTTGGATATGGAAATATTTCACAACCGTTGTGTTTAAAATATACCTCTTTCAGAAAACCAGGAGTTCAAAAAAAAAACAACGGTTTCACCTTCAAATTAAGGGGGGAGGGTGAATGAGAGGCGGAGGATGTCTATCTCTAAACTGAATAGCTTAAATGGGTAGAAAATCGAAAGATCTCATACAAAAGATCTAAAAGTTAGGTAATTTATACTATAAAAGCTTATTTAAGTTTTACGCTTTGCTTTAGTAGTTGCTTATAGGCTGAGACATACTGTTGTATGTCAAAGCTGGGCAGACACTTGTATTGAAGGCCTGTGATGGTGAACTGGCGAATGCAGAACGAAGCAGACAACGGAGCAGCTTTACAAGCATGTGGATGGTGCATGGACGGAAGCTGAAGCTACAGCAAAGAAGGTTCTATCTTAACTATTTTATAGTTATTTGTTGTGGTTACAACGTCTTTCATATGAAAATATTATATAGGCTTGTAAGTTGTCCATGAGGGAACCAAATTGTTGCATGTTGGATATTCTATACATTATTTGTATCACTTTTCTTAGTGTCTTAACTTTGTGAGAAAACTGCTAGATTGAATATGCACTAGTGATATACTAAACCTCTATATAACACCTTGCAAGTAAACTGAATACATAAAAGATTATGATGTTAAATGGAATTTTACGTTATAGAACGCCCAGACACAACCCTCCTCAATAATAGTGAAAGGAAATGCTTGATGTTAGGACATTTGTTCTCTCTTTTAGATCATAAACTTAGTCAGGAAACTTGAGATGGGAAGGCACATTATGCTGCTCGATTTTCTAATGCTGTTTTCTACTCCAGTACGGAAAATTTAGTGATCAAAATCGACTTCTCTGTCATGATCAATTTCTACATCGCACAAATTTAACTTTCAACTATATTGTTTATTGTTATCATATAGTATGACTGGTATACGATTGGATTTATATAGACATTGTGATTGCCTTGCAGGTTTCTGAGAATCTCAGGGAAAAGGTTTTTGCTGCCAAGGAAGAGGTATATGGAGCTACTTCTGTATTTTTTTTAATTTTTTTGCTTTAAACTGTTACATTAGATGCGGCCTGTGGGTAGGTGTCAAAATGGCCGGGTTGGGAAAGATGTCCAAAATGTGTCGGGAGTCAAAAACATGTATTCTAGTACGCGGGTCATGATGGGTCATTTCCGTTGAAACCTTTATTTCTTTTCGTTTCTCAAGTCTTATAAACAAATCAAATGTTGCATTCGATTAGGAAAACAATATTGCTACAATATAAACGGCATTTTGATATAAAACCTTTCATATAACCCGTTCAAGAAGCTAACTTTTAAGAATTTCTTTTAAGATATACACATTGTACACTATGAGTGACTTTTCAACATACTCGCTATTCAAAAATTTCTTTTTGAATTTGCGCATTTTACTCAATTGAGACAAAGTATAACCAAAATGGACCTATTTACCCATAAGGCCATAAGAAGATCTTAGTTGCCACTTTAAAGTTGTAATATGGGATCTGAGTTTTAATACCCATTTCATTTTGTTACAGGTGAAAGGTACTTTTGGAATTGGGAAGGAAGAGTCCTCAGAATCCTCCAGTTCCTCAGCTAATGATGCTTCAGCTGGAAAAGCTGATAATGAAAATAAGCAGTCAGCAGGTGGTGAGGCTAAGACAAAGGAATCAGGATATGCTGAGTCAGCAGAAACAATTTTTAGCAAGGTTCGGTCTGGTGTTTCATCTTCCTTTCAAAAGGCCAGAGATGCAAAGGTTCTTGATATGGCCAAAAAGGGTTATAACATTGTGAGGGATGAGTTGAATGGTAGCCCAAGTAAGAGGAAACGGGCCCAAGCTGCCTCTGCTGCTGCCTCACAAGCTAATGTTGAAAGGAGTACCAGAACAGATCTTACAATTGTACCTGTAAAACAATCGCGATTTAGCAAAAAGTGGGAGGCGTTTAAGGAGAAAGTAATACTTTTTGAATCCTTACTTTTTTTTAAAGTTATTTTAAGGGTGTTTGGATTATGCAAGAGTAAACTAGAATTTTCTATGTCCCCCCCTTAAACGTAATTGAGAAATTTTCAACTTGATTAGATATTCCAAACACTCAGACATCTGTTTATTACAATTTCAAACAGAATAAGGGACACCCAAATACTATCTTCCACAACAGTTTTGTTACTTACTATTATCAGATTCAATCATTGAATATCATATCATTTTTAGAACTCGTCTCCAAACACCCTTTAGTTTCAAGTGTTTCTAAAAGAAATCGCAATCTCTCATGTATAGTGCAATGTCCAACCTATGTTCAAGCGAGTCAGTGGCCTTAGTGAACCTGTTGTGACAAAGAGCCAGGAGGTAAAGTTACCTGCAGTTTTCTTAGTCATCTTTTTTTTTTGGCAATTGTCTAATGGCGATTTGGTAGTTTCTTGATATCTGTGTCAAATGGGATTTTCAGATTGCGGAAGATATGCGTGAACGATGGGAGACCAGTGATCATCCTGTAGTTCATAAAATTCAGGAGTATGTCTGCTTTAATTTTTTTTCTCTACTACAAAGCTTTTGTTTTAGTTATTAATTGAATACTGATTAAAGTAATATTTGTTATAACAATATCAATGAAAGTGTTTTTAAAGAGACGGATGCGGCAATGTCATTTAAGGAAGTCCGCCGGCGTGACCCGTATGATACTGCTGCTCATCCTTCATTATATTTTCTAAAATATCTGATAGCCAACAACATTTTCTTAATTTGTATATTTAAGGTATTTTTCTTTACCTGACTTGGTATATGATGTCTAAGAAATTGTGAAACCAGTTCTCAAGGCCTACAATCAAGTAAGTCAGAAGGATTATTCAATGGATTTGTATAATTTAGTTAAAGTTCCACTTATCTCGTGTGCTATGGTTTGTTTTTTATCTCTTGGTTATCTTAATTCTTAAATGCTACTAAATACAGGGAGAAACTGAAGAACTGGAGAAATATTGTTCCCCGAAAATAGTCGAGCGATGTAAAGCCCAGCATAAGATTTGTGATATGCAAGGCACTTTTTATGATAACAAGGTTAGAAGATACGGAGTAATTTTTATTTTTTCCCATGCATATAATATTTCATCTAATGTCTTTTTTACTTGATGCAGATACTACATATATCTAAGGTCGAAGTAAGTGAAATTAAAATGATGGGCGACACTCCCTTAATCATTGATGGGGTGTACACTTTTTCCATTTCAAATCTCAACTACGCCCCTAAAAAGTAAATTAAATCAGAAAGTCGTGCTGAATTTGGGTAACTTTGCTATTACAGTTCCAAACACAACAGGTTTATTGTGTACGAGATAGACTTGGTGAAATAACAGAAGGAGGCAAGGTAATATTCGATGCATATCTCTCATGTTCAATGTTCAATGTTTGTATATGGGAAGGAGTTTAGTTGTGGACTTCATCTTCTGTTGAAAATCTGGTTAATTGAGACACATCATTTAAGGATCATCCTTATATTGTGGCGATACTTTACTTTTTATTAAAATATAGAGATGCCAAAATGGGTGGTTGGGGATGCTTGCTTGCAGGTCAAAAGGGTTAATAGACAAAGAAGTTACTATACTTTCCCAAAAAGTTCGCCTAAGTTACTAAACTTTCATTTTGTTCACTTAGATACTAAACTTATGAAACATCACATTTGGGGTTACTCAAATTTGCAAAAATATACGTAAACATCATTGAACTTGTAAAAACATGACATTTATGTTACTTAACTTACCTAAAAATATACGTCCAGGTTGCTCGGATTAACATTGAAATTATGGGGGTGTATGTTTATCAAAAGTTCAGTAACCTAATTGAACAAAATGAAAGTTGAGTAACTTAGGCGAACTTTTTGGAAAAGTATAGTAACTTCTTTGTCTATTAACCCCAGGTCAAAAATGGGTAAACTTTTGGTGCCATTTGAAATGGATCGGGTCAAATAAAAATCAATCTGATTTTGTTTCTTATACAAAAATCATTTAAATCATATTGTTGGGGTATACACTTTTTTTTCCATTTTCAAAATCTCGAACTACGCCCCTAAAATGTAAATTAAAAATAAGAAAAATCGTGCTGCATTTGGGTAAAACTTTGCTAGTACAGTTCCAGACACACAGGGTATACTTGTGGAACGAGATAGACTTGTGAAATAACAGAAGGAGGCAAGGTAATATTCGATGCATATCTCTCATGTTCAATGTTCAATGTTTGTATATGGGAAGGAGTTTAGTTGTGGACTTCATCTTCTGTTGAAAATCTGGTTAATTGAGACACATCATTTAAGGATCATCCTTATATTGTGGCGATACTTTACTTTTTATTAAAATATAAGATGCCTAAAAAGAGGTATGGTTGGGTGATGCTTCTTTGCAGGTCCAAAGGGAGTTAAAATTAACAAAGCAATCTACTGGATATTAACACACTTTCCAAAAAGTTCGCCTAAGTGTACTAACACTTTCATTTTGTTCGACTAGGTTACTAAACTTATGAAACATCACATTTGGGGTTACTCAAATTTGCAAAAATATACGTAAACATCATTAGACTTGTAAAAAACTGACATTTTTATTCCCCCCCCTACTAACTTACCTAACAAATAAACGTACTCCCAGATGTTTAAACTCTCTGACTCGCGGAACCTTAACATTCAACAAACATATTAACGGAGCGGTATCATGTTTTTACTAACATCAAAAGTTCTCCATCCTATATAACTAACATTTAGACAACAAAAAGAACAATCTTGAGTAAACTTCTAGGCGAACTGTTTTGTAAAAGTCTAGTAACTTCTTTGTCTATTAACCCCAAGGTCAAAAATGGGGCAAACTTTTTGGTGCCAGTTGAAATGAGGATCGTGTCAAATAAAAATCAATCTAGATTTTGTTTCTTATTATACAAAAATCATTTTTTTATAGCATGGATTAGGTAGTGATGTGTAATAACAAATTAATGTTTGGATGACTCTTTTTTTACGAGACACTTGTTAAGGGTAAAGATATTAAATCACAGTTTCTTTGATGTTGAAGAAATATGTGTTAAAATAATCGTAAATTAAACCTAATAAATTGCTTAATTACATACAAATTTTTCTAATTAAATCCATATAAAACTTTCCGTTTTCACATAGGCTGCAAAAGTGACAAGTGAGCACTTTAACGATATTTGACCAACCTAAATATTGTAGATGAGCCAATTAAAATTTGGTACATCTACAAGTAGCTATTGCTTATTGGGCTTGACTGGTATTGTTGAATGCGATTGATTTTCTAGGAAAAGGCCCTCCACACCGTACATTATTTTATGTGCGCTGCAACTTAAGGGGAGGCACGAAGAAGGTGGCAGAAGGATCAATAAAGGCACTTGGAAAGCTTAGAGATAATCACCAATTTTGGGACATCCGGGCGCTCATTTGATTATACAATGGCTCTCACAAGGCTCTTATCATGAATGCATTAATCCTTTCGGCTGCAGGAGAAACTTTGATAAACAATGCTCTCCAAGGCTTCTTAACTATACATTTATCAAATTAATGAGATTAAAATGAGTTCCTGCATCTGTTTCTTATAGTGTTTCTTCTGAAACAGATTTTGACTTGATAAGTTTTCATGAGTTCTAGTAGCAAAATAAATTTTATTTCTGTGAAAATTTTAACTGAAGATGTAAAATTTGAGATACATTTCATTAATCATTAAAGCTAAGAATGATCAAGTACATTTCATTTTGGTTATTAGGTCGTTTGGTCACATTGAAGAATTTTGTGGAGTGACGGTTTTAAGACGCTTCTCTTATGGAGGCAGGACTAATATTTTTTCTGAAACACTATAGAATGTCATGCCAGGCTTGTCGAGGGGATTGGTCCAAGCCGTATCGACCCTTACCTACAAACTGCGCGATCTATTTGGTAATATGTAGTTTATATGACTGACAATTTTCAAATATTTGTAGAAGAGGTTAAAGTAAACCATCATTTTTTTTAAATGCAACTAACTGTCTTATAATATGTACACCACAAATATATTTCACATGTAAGCAACCATAACATGACGTACCAATGGACCATAAGCCAATAAACCATGATAGCTGCTACTATTCTCAATATTGACAAACTAAATAATGACGGGAGAAGTGTTTTGAGCATTTGTTAACAAAGTTCTCATTAGTAAGTTTGGGAATCTTACGTAACTGTTAAGTCTCAACCATAAACGATTACGGTCGTAATATTATAAATGCTAACGGCTTCTTTTCCGCCAAGAAAGAGGCACCTGTGAATTTTTTGACTGAAGATCCACACTCAGACCAGCTGACGTTTTAGTTTTTGGATGGGTTGGAGGGAAACATGCATGCGTTGATCTCACCGGGGTTTCTCCTCTCGTGGGGTTGAGCAGTCGGGGTTTTACAGTGGGTCAGGCTGCTTTAAAAGCCGCCTCGTGCAAAGTGACAAAACACGAGAAAACATGCATTGATAATCAACACGTGTTTATTCCCTTCGCGTTTGATACATTTGGTTTCTTTGCACCGGAGGCGGCAGAGCTACTTACCAGAGTCCAGCGTGTCATGAACAGTAATATTATGACACCTAGATCCACAAACGATGTATTTAATAGAATTTGTTTTGCAATACAAAAAGGGCTAGCGGCGCAGTTTGTTACCCATTTGCCTTCTCCTACTATGTAAAAAAAATCATCTTATTAATGAAAAGGTTAATGTTCTTAAAAGCTTGCTGCTAAACACACCCAAAACGTAAAAGACATAATGCCATACATTAACATGACACATCAGTTTATGAATGTTTTGTAAAAATGATGTGATTCAATTATTTTTATCTAGAAACTTATATTCAATATTTTATAACGACGTAAACATGAAAAAAAAAATCAAAAGTTGATTTAAATATATAAGTGGACTTCGCATTGATTTTTGAGGTGGACTTGAATGATGAGTTTCTACAAATTGAGAGTCCTTCTTTGTTTGTCGCGAATGGTTACATTATATGTTGGAAATTTGTTGAGATTTGAGATACGACTAGACCTTCCATGTTGGAAATTTGTCCGTAACTACTTGCTATTGTGGAAACAACAGTGACGATATCATTATTGTAAAGTATGACCCTGTAGATTCTTAGTTAAAGAATAACCAACAAATCTAACCCCTTCATATCGTTAATGAGGATACCGACTTCTCCTAGCCTTCAATCGGTAGAAACCATTAGGGTTTCACCTTGAAGTCTAGTTAGTCGACTTTGGTAAGGTGGAGAAAAGTTCAACATAGACCCATAATTTAGTAAAGATCCAATGAACCAATCATAGTCTTTCATTTCCATCAAATTAAATATCTCACAAACCGTTAATCGTTACGCAAAACGAAACATACTATCGCGACGAGAATTAAATCATCTTTCTATAGAGGGACACTTTGATATACTTTCAACGAACTTTTTTTTCAATTTTTTTTCAGCCACGTCTAAAAAAATCACATGTGATTCTGGAAAATCACATGTGATATGATTTTATTAAATCACATGTGATTCTGATACAAATCATATGTGATTTTTTCAGACGTGACTGAAAAAAAAATCAAAAAAAAGTTCGTCGAAAGTATATCAAAGTGCCCCCCTCTATAGAAAAATGATTTAATTCTCGTCGCGATGGTGTATTTTTTGTCGTTTGACGATTTACCGTTTGCAAGATATTTTATTTTTAAAAAAGAGGTGGAAAGTGAGTTGTTTTATTTAATGAAAAAATGAGTTGCTATGATTAGTCCATTGGGTCTTTGAAAAATGTTGGATCAACATTGATCTCATCTCTGGTAAGGTGCCCGGTTATTGGGCATTATTCCTTCACCATGACTTTTGGAATTGATTCGTTCATGGAATAGTAGAGCTTTACGACTTATGTATCGGGCTAAAAAGTCTCAAAACCTGACTAATAACACTTTGACGGATACTCGAAGTTTGGATTACATCGGACAACATGGATGCATAATGTTAGGAGTTTAGCTTATATGAAACGGCCTTAGCCACGATCCATAAGATCTTAAAAAAGAAATGATATAAATGACTATTAGGCTAAACTTGTGCCTAATACATAAATTGATTGATACATGTTAGGAGACAAGAGGTAAGGTTTTTAACTTTCAAACAGGTTCAACTGAAACCTGTTTATGTATTAGGCACAAGTTTAGCCTAATAGTCATTTATATCATTTCTTTTTTAACATATGCATGAAACATGAAGTACAAAAGTGTTGTACATTTTACTTTATACTTTTAACATATGCATGAAACATGAATGACAAAAGTGTTGTACATTTTGCTTTAATATTTGTATTTATAAATAGTTGCTTTTGTGGTGAAAAGTTTGTACCATAGTCTGTTTTCTTGCTAAAAATTGTATCTTCATTCAAATTCAACAAAAGTTGAAAACTATACAACGCCTTTATGATTATAGATCTTATCGCAAATGGATTATTCATTTGACAGAAGATCTGCCAAAATGTGACTAAGCACAAGTTTTAAATTCTAAGCTCGATATCGCGATTATAACACCCAAATTTCTGACACACATATGTAATATTGATGTGTTTGACATAAGCCAACTGCCACGACCACCGAAAGCTTTCCATAACCATCGATTGCCACCTTGTCGTGTATCATAAGCTTTGTAAGTTGTGTTACTTAAAATTAAGTTGCATTTAAGATTTGTATCATAAGTTGTATTACTTAAATATTTTATGTATTAATTGAAGAGAGTGTCATTCCTCTATTATAAGTAGTAAGTATAGATTCATGTTTGTTGAAAATTGCAATACTAGTTTAACGGGCGTTGTTTTTTTTTTTGAATTAAGTGGTTTGAAAACATATTTATATTAGCCTATTAATTGATAAAAAGAACTTTGTTATGTATCTATACTCCTTATAAATGAGATTTATGATTCTTTTTCAAGAGAATCTTGAAAGTTGAAAAACACTAAAATTTAATGCTAAGGGGATCTTGAATCTTCACATTAAAACCGTCTAATTGAAATGCTTGAAACCGTCTAATTAAATGTGAGAAAAATTTAAAACCGTCTAATTGAATGCTAATTGAATGTTAATTGAAATGTGTTTCTAATTGAAATGCTTGAAAGATAGAAATGAATGCTAATTTCATTCAATGCTAAAGTTCAAATTACTAACCCATGCCTATATAAATAGGTGAATCATTCATCATTCATAATTCATCATTCAAGTAACAAAATGAGCAATGGGACTCGATAACAAAAAAATCCTTTCAATCTCAATCAAAAGCAGAAACAATGGTACGTTTTGTCCTAATATTGTGCTTGTTCTAATATTGTGCTTGTCCTAATATTGTGCTTGTATTTGTATTTGTGTAGACTCATCCCAATTCTGCTCTACATCATATTGATGTAGAAAATTATGCAGAAGCAATGGTACGTTTTGTTTACTATTTGTCCTAATATATTATGCTTGTTTTAATATTGTGCTTTTTCTAATATTGTGTTTGCATTTGTATTTGTATAAGACATTCCTCAAGCCTGCTCTACATCCTATTGATGTAGAAAATTATGATGCTTCTCATTCGGATGATGAAGATGAAGCTGAAAAAAATGTTGCTGCATCTTATAGAATAGAATGATAAATGAACATGTTTTATAAAAATGCTATGTAAACAAACTGGATCAAATAAATATACTTTTTGATTTAAATACACTAATTGTATTATGTTGATTAGCATTTATATAAGAAATGGTGCTTTAAAAACTGTGTTGATCATATAATTAACTGAGCCAAATTTGTTCCCTAAGTTTTTATAAAATCATCAAGTTTAACATTCAAATCACTTAATATTGGTAAGAGAAATCATAAATTCAATTTGAGAAAAGAAAGTCAAATCATCTTAAGTTTGTCATGTCTTGAATTATATCTATCTATACATCTATCTTTACTCCTTATAAAGGCAACATTCAATCTTGAAACCTTGAAACTTGAAAGTTAAAAACATCTAATTTAAGAAATATTGAGAATTAATACATGTCTAATGTTGAGAATTAATACACGTCCAGCTTTAATTGGAAATGTTGAATGCTAATTTTAGTAAAAGATGGAAATGAATGCTAATTGAAATGCGTTTCTAATTGAAATGCTTGAAAGTTGAGAAAATTTTAAAACCGTCACATTAAAAACGTCAAATAAATGCTAATTGATAATTATAACTCTTGAAAGTTGACAAAACCTATTTTATTTTAGGCAATGTTGAAACTTAAATGCAAGCTTTAATTCTTGAAATGTTGTAACCCCTTGACTTTGAAACTTATATCACAAATATTACAAATATATATAGGGAATGATTTGAGAAAGATATAAATTTATATTACGAATATAGAAATGATTTGAGAAAAGTTGAAACCAAAAGAATGCATTTTAAATGATGAAAATAAAGTAGAAACTTATGCCAATCGTGTAGAAATATATGAATGATTTGAGAAATTTATGTCAATCGTGTATTTGTGGGTTGAAAGAGTTCAAACCTAAAATTTGGTAAGTATAGAAATGATTATAGGGTTAAGTCCATTAATAGGTAACCTACTTACAAAAAACTACACTTTTAGATAACGTACTTTGTTTATTATCATTCAGACACATCAAACTTGTTATGACTTGTTAAAATAGGTATTGTGACCGGTTTGAGTGTCACATTAGCATTACGGGCCCACATCACCATTTCCTAGCAACCATGTCACATATCAAACCCAGATATGTTCATACAAAAAAAGCCAAATCCAAAGTTGTGATCTAAATCCCCACGTCACAAAAAACACATCACCACCATCTTTATATCACCCAACATAAACAAAAAATCTACCCAGATACAAATCACGACTCACACACACAAAAAAGAGAAACCCATCATCAAAAACTCAAAAAAAATTACAACTCATTTCCAACCTTATCATCACACACAAAAAACCACATATTTGGTATATCCAATACCCCATGTCACGAACCCAAATCAAGATATATCATAAAAAAAACAGATCTCGATCTCAAAATATCAAACCGAATATGTTGGGGTCTTACGGTGGAATACCAGATGGGTACAAAAGGTATTGATTAAAAAAATGGTTGTGGTTTGTGAATGATGTTAAAGTGGAAGATGAAAATTTGTCGGGTGACCCTCTTAGGTATGCGAATCAGCGAGTTCGATTGAGATGTGGATGAAAAAATGATGGATATGGGCTGAGCCTGGGTGGTTTGATTGTGAGGCTGTAAAAGGGTGTGTGGATTTGTTCAGTTCGATGGAAATAAAAAAGGGTGTTTTTTAGTTTTTTTGATGAAACAAAAACGAAAATAGGTATTGTGAATCCGTGAGTTCGGTTGAGAGTTAGATAATCAAAATGGGTTGTTTGCTGTGGGTATATTGGGGTGCTCGATGAGGATTTAGCAGATGAAACAGCAACAAACATACTCGTTTCACCAACAGAAACGGGGCCCAGTCTGTGGGCCACAGCAATAGCATTGAGATTCCATAAGGATCTAGCAGATGAACATATGGTGTTCAGGCAACGGATGGCCATTGGCACATAAGCTTCGTATCTTAGTTCTACTGCTGTTTTTCCATAAAATGTGTCACGCGTATTCCCAAAGAAAGTGGTGATGGCACCACATTGTGGAGAGTGGACGTAGTTTGTGTATTTGTTGATGTCGATTGGATGATTCTCTTCGAAGATTTCAACCAAGTTTTTTTCCTGCTCATCTGCCATCACTTGTTTATCTCGATAACTTCTTCATGTGAAACGATCCATTCTTGTTTCGAATGAGGGTGGTGGAGGAGGGTGGCAGAGGAGGAGGTGTGGTGGAGGAGGAGGGATGGTGGTGGGTTGTGATAAACAAAAAAAATTAAAAAAATATTTTTTTTATTTATAATGGTGACGTGTCGGTTTTGAGCCGGTAACCCTTCCAAAATTTGCCCGTTATTGCCTATATTGAACAACATTTAAAAGTTTGATGGGTCTGAATGGTAATATACAAAGTACGTTACCTAAAAGTGTAGTTTTTTGTAAGTAGATTACCTATTTATGGACTTAACCCATGATTATATAAAGTAACAACAGTGTATTTTGGTTATTTGTCAACCGTGTATTCTACTTATTTTCCGGAAAAGATTTTATAAATTCTTATGCTAATCGAAATTGATTTTCAATAAATAGTTTTTCAAACTTTACACATATGCTGCCATTATCTTTATTTATGACATTTATTTTTCTTTACTACATATATAAACGATTTACCTTAATTTTTTGAAATTTAAGAATCTTGATAATTTAAAATGTTTAAATGGCAACGCTTAATCTCTAATACTTGATTTGAAATTTGTTTGAAAATAAAAAGACATGCATTGATGAGACGGTTTCAATGCAATTTTCTTATAATTTGTAATTTTTGTATGACAAAGATGTGGTTAAGTACATTAAAAACATAGTTAACATTTTTATTAGAAAACTCAATTATGAAACTTTCATTACATGTTCTTTCTATAGTTAATCATAATAGTATGAATAACAAGCGTATCTAAATAGATGTTATTCACTAATTTTCCTTAATTGTGAATTATTATATTTAAGAGTAATATTTTCGACATATATTAAAGTCTTTTGGGGATCCACTTGATGAAATACCATCTGGTCAATATAAATTTCATTTTGCTTTAAATGCAATGAAGGTTAAAAATTCATTGGTCTTCATGAGCTTGATGTTATAATGAGTTGTTATATGTTCTTTGATATATGACAAAAATTATCATTTGAGGTGAATTATCGCATGTCACAACATTTTGATATCTTCACGTATTATGTTTGAACGTTACATGAAAAACGTGTCACAATATTGCATATCCTTAATTATCGGCCGCTGGGGATTTTCCGTGCATGCACGGGTATTCGTCTAGTCTTTGTAATAAGAGAAAATAAAATCTTGAACTCACTCATTAAAAAAAACCACTTTTTATAAGTAATTTGATAAATTTGATAAAATTCTAAATAGAATTTTAGCAATGGACAATTTGCGTGAGACAACTTGAAAAAAGTTGGCTGCTAAACCATTATATTTTAATCGTAACTATACATAAAGAGAAACTGATTAAACTTTAATCATGTTTAAAAATTTTAAAAATAAGTAATGTTATTCCACTAGACTACCTTCACTTATAAAAAGCAATCTAATCAATTACTCTTTCTGTCCTATTTTTATTGTCTACGTTTCCTTTTTAGGATGTCCCATTTTAATTGTCCACTACTAAAAATAGATATGGAAGTTTGATGAAGTTTACTATATTACCCTTATTTAAAATTATTATTACAAACTTTAAAGAATAATTTAATTAATTAACTAAGGGTAAAACTGTCATTCTGTCAAAAAGTAAGAAAGAGAAAGCAGTAATTTTTACAATAATTTTAGGACGGGGGAGTAAGTAGTAATTATTAAAGCAGTTTTTTTTTTGGAACAACAGATTTATTAAAACACAAAACTAGCAAAACGCTAGAATTACAACGTCACAAGATAAGGATTTTTAAGCCATTCGGTCCAACTGAACGAGGCTTTACAGCTAAACTTACACCAATAATAAGAACAAGAAACTTACACCAATAATTATTAAAGCAGTTAATTACAATTTGATATAGAAAATTTTGTGAATCGAAAAAATAATATATATTTGTGAAAAGAGAAAAAAAAACACATGACATGAAATGATAAGGCAAAAAATACTTAAAATTAAAAGTAAACAAATAAGAGCAGTTATTTATTATTGTGATATTTACACTATGTTCTCACATTTAATGAAGAAAAGGAAGGAAAATGAAAAGGAAACATAAAGGGTTGTGTTTACCTTTTGCAGTCGGTCGTCCCATGTGGCAATAAAAGGGACCTGGTCACCCACTACGCCGACCGAAGCAAGACCTGGTCACCCCCAATCTTTGCAAAGTTAGGGTCTTCTGCACGACCTTATAATTGAAGGAAGATTTCGTATTAAAAAAAAATTAACTCTTTCTTTTATATTTTTATTTTTTTAAAAAAATAAGCAATCCCCCATTCACTATAAAATCTCACTTTTTATACAATTTTTAATCACAAAACACATACATTTTATACACTTTCATTATCTTTTTTAAATGGCTTGTTCGATACCACATAGCGACGATGGAATCCAAGCTTTGGTTCAATAACAAATTGACGAAGATATGGTTCACCAGAAAGCGATTCTGGATTTAGCCTTGCAATTTGATAATGCATGCACAACTAAAGAAGATCTTAGAAAAGCATACGAGAAATGTAATCACATTTCACAAGAGAGCCGTGCTTTGATCGACACTTTCTTAAAAGAAGGTTCTGATAAAGATTACGAGCTAAATCTTTCTATGTACAGAAAGGCGGCAAAACTAGAAAAACAAATGAATGCTAAGTTAGCTTGGATACATGAAAAATACAACCACCGCTCAGAAACCCATATAGGTGGTTCGTCATCACAGACACATGAGATTGGTGATGTATACCTTACTGCGGAAGAGTTACATCAACTACATCTAGATGAAGAAGCCTTAAGAGAAACACTAGAAGAACAAACAATGGATGAAAAGGCACGGGAGGAGAAGATTAGGCAAAAACAAGCTGATGATGATGAATACTTTATGGAATTTGGGGTGATGAGAATTGATTCAGATTACGAGTCATCAGATTAATAAACTAGAAACTATTTTAGTGTAATGTTGTTTTAATTTAATGTTTTAAATAAAGTATTGTATTTTAAATTCCGTTATTATATTTTCAAATTTTGAATTCCAACGGCTAGTTTTTCGTTATAAATACCCCCACCATCTCCTCATTATATCACACAACTTCTTATCCAACTATCCAGATGGATTCCAATTTCACTAACGAAAATGATCCATGGGAATACAGTCTTGATATAGACGATTCTGATCTCCATTTAACACCTGTTCTGCGTTCGTCTAGTAGCGCACATGTTGAACCATCTCCATACACCCCAAATCCAGTTACCATAATACCCGGTCCTGCGGGTGTTGTTCAGCTCTCTAATAGCATATGTGTTGAACCATCTTCCTCAACCCCAAACCCAGTTAGGATAATACCCGGTCCTGCGGGTCTTGTTCAGCGAGCCAAGCTGCTTAAAGAAAATGTATTTATTCTTGATCCGGATGGGGCTTTAATGTCGACACAAGAATATATGCAGAAAGTTGTTGAGGATGTGGGTGAGGATGCTGATTTTAACAGTGGGGCGTGGGTTAGCGCCACTAACTATGTGAATGCTTTTGGTGGCACTGTAACTGGATGTTTGGGAGACATCGACAACTTTCTTAAAAAGGGAAAACTTGAACAAGTTGTTGCAATAGTGAAGTCTTGTTCTCCGAATGCTCTTGGAGATTTAAATGTGACTCTGAAAGATCTATCGGGTACAGTACCTGGAACAATACACTACAAAGTCCTTGATGTGGGTAGTTATGAAAAGGATATTACAGTAGGAGCTGCTATGATACTTGCCAATGTCTCAGTTTTTACTCCTAAACCATCAAAGCATTACCTTAACATTACAAAAAGAAATGTGGTTGAGGTTTTCCGTAAGGATACGGTTTCATTAGCTTAACATTATTGTTATTCAATTCCGTAATGTAATTTTCAATTTCGTAATGTAATTTTCAATTCCATAATGTAATTTTCAATTCCGTAATGTAATTTTCAAATTTGAAATCAAACAACTACTATTCCAACGGATACTATTCGAACTATATGTTTTAAAACGTATCTGTGTTGTATTTTTAAATTCCGTCAAGTTCATGTTTTTTATTTCCGTAATTTTTTTCCGTCTTTTCTTCCGTGTATTTTTATTTTCGTATTTTAATTTGTAAAATGTTTAATTATTAATGTAATGTTTTAAAAAAAATAAAAAAATTTGTTCGGTGTCCTCTGCGGTCACCACTACATGTGTTTGGTCACTGTGTGGTCTAAGAGAGAAAGCTGAGTTGACGCTAATGTGACGATGTCCTCTGCGGTCACCACTACATTTGGTCAGGAGGAAAAGAAAATGAAATGAAAAGAAAATTAGTGTGTTTCCAGAGTGTTAAGGAAAGGGTTTAGTTTACGTTACTGTACTTTTCTTTATAAATAAAACTTAAGAAAAGAGTGTTAATAAAAATAAAAAGCAAAGCAGAAAGCAGAAGAAGTACTACGTAGATGGCATCATTGTCCCTTACATCATCGGTGGTTTGTTTGTTTGTTTGTAACCCCATTCTTTATTTATGTTTGTAAATTACATTCGATTAATTTCTAACAACTCTTATATGAAATTAATTTGTGTTTTGCAGTGGAAACCGGTGACTAATAATGTAGTTGGTAGAAAGCAGATAACAAGAAAATCGTCATCGTTGTTTATTAGTAAACGCTCTGCTACTAATAATAATAATTGTGAATCCACACCCTTTTTTCTAAGTCCTTCTGATGAACGTATTCTTAAAAAAGCCATCAAGGTATTATTTCCTTAACTGCTTATTTTGTGCTTATTTCGATTTCTAGGGCAAGTGTAACCGGAGTATCCCCGTGACCGTTTCCGGCCCTTTCCCTGGCACCCCTTAGTGAGATTTGAATGTGAGACCTGTTGTGCAGTGCCTAACTACTACTAGGCCACCAACGGGCATTTGGTCCAATGGTATGGAGGTTTTACCCTCCTAGGCAAGGTCTCATGTTCGAGTCTTGTCTAGGGCGATAGGGGTTTCCTCCCGCGTGTGTAAAGGGAAGGGTGCCATTGCCTTCTGGGCTGGACCCAACCTGGTTGTGTGGGCTCGCTACGCCTTCTGGGCTAGGGGCCATGTAGCCACAAATTGCCGTTCCAAAAAAAAAAACTACTACTAGGCCACTTGGTGGTGGTTTTTAGTTACAATATGCATACATGAATGGAGTGTTGGAATATCATGTGATTATAGCTATTTTAGTTGACGGAGTTTACTGTAACGCCTGGGTTGCTTACCAAAGCCTTTAAACGCTTAATTGAACCATATAAAACATGGTTTACCCTGTATGTGCATATTTCCTAGTTTCTCTTGCATTCTCAAAATTGATTTTCTTGGCACTTTGCCAGTTTATAAGATATGGTTAAGTTTACTGAATACAACGTCATAAAATTTAGAAATTGTCCAAATTCTTAATGACAGATTTCAGTTCAATAACATTGAGAGGGTAAATCTATAAATATTGGCTGCGCCAAATGTCCAGCCAAAACATTGCACCTAAAATGCCAAATTAGGCTAGATGACATCAGCTTTCCCTCTCCAACTTTAAAACTAACGTCAACTCACCTTTCAACCGTAATAAAAAGTCACCTTACAACTAAAACTCACCTTACTCGCCTTTTTTTTTATTTAAATACTTTTATTTATAACCAAAAACGTAAATACTTACGTAAACGTAAACGTACGAAATTAATAAAAATGTTAACTAAATTAAAAACTTTTATTCATAGATTAAAAACTTAAACGATACATAGATAAATTAAAATGATACGATATATAGATAAATTAAAACTTAAACGTAAACTAATACTGCAAATTATACTTCGCCTTGATCTTTGCCCTTATTTTATCCATTGCCAATCGCTGCTCCCCGGTCAAGTGATCGTATGGCTGGAGATATAACCTTATGTCTTCTTTTTGTGCTCGATACTACGTAGCTGCAATCTCTCGTTCACGACATTCGACCTCCCTCCTTTTGAGCTCTATAAATGCTTCGCGTTGTTGAACCTCAGCAGTTGTCATCTCGTTTACCACCAACCTAGCCAATGCATCGTCATTCATAGTTGACGATCCCGACGCTTTGGACCCTTTATTTCCGTAGCTGCAATCTCTTGTGATACGTAGTCTTGTTGGTTAAATGGAAACGAGGAATGTTGGGACGAGTAATCCTGAAACGCGTTTGGCTGTGACCCGTAACCGTGAAACTCGTATTGTTCCGGTGCCGGTGCCGGGTTTCGGTATGGTTTGTTTGGGTAAGGTTGGTGGTAGTATGATTGTGGTCGTAATAAGTTCGTGTTAGGTGATGGGTTTCGGAGCGTAAACGTGCCATCGGGTGTCGGCGGATTGCTTCGGTTGGGGTTTCTTGGTTGACGTTTATTGGGTCGGGGAGTGTTTTGGTGAGACATTTTTTTGAAAATAAAATTGAGTGTGAATTTTTTAGAGAGATTGTATATAAATTGGAAGAGTTGTGTTTAAAAATGGGTGAAGTAGTGGGTATTTATAGGTAAAAAGTGGGGTTTTAAAAAAAAAGTTTTTTTTTTAATTGCAACGGATACTTTGGAAGGGGGGCCCACCAAAATTAAAACTCACACTATGTGAGTTTCTCACCTTAAGCCTGCACAAAAACACCCCAACTCACCGAGCTAGTGGGGTTTTGAAAAGTGACTTTGGGGAGGTGGGATAAGAACTCGGGAGCGACTTATAACTCACCTAGGTGAGTTCGACATTATACCGTCCAGCCTATAACACTCATAGAAATAATTCTTTACGTTTTAGCTATAAACTTTCTTCCAAGAGGTGATTATTTATTAGTATAACAATAAGATTCTAAATATATACAACGAGATGTTATGGTTATTTCCTTTTCACATGATGTTGGTGGCAATGTATGTTAGCTTTTCAAATTTATTATTTTTAATTATAATTCAGATAATATCGAGAAGTTGAGATGAATGTGGCAGTTGTATTCTTGAATGGTTTACCTATCATATCAGAAAAGGATGCAAAGATGTCTATTTTCTTTTAATTTATATCAGCGATTTTTCAAGTGCCTATTCCCAATTTTGAGTAACAGTCTGTAAGTGAATATAAATGCAGCGAGTTGCCTGCACCTTAGTGCTGCCATTATATAACAATATTCGAATCTATTATGATAGAGATAATAAATGAAGTGTATACATGATGGTGTAGATATGAACGCTATTTACAACTTACATTTTTTTTTGGGTAAAAGGGACGATACACCGGCAAATATTATAAAAACCAAAACTGTACACTCAGAACTTCACATGGACAAACCCCATTGAAGTTAAAAAAGAAAAACACCTTCCCAAAACATGCTTTGGGAAAAGAACTAACAAGGAAATAACACAAATCAAAATGCTATCAAAACATATGACCATGAGATACAAAACATAACAAAACTGCAAATACTCAGTCCTCAAAAAACCCCTGGAAGAATAATTCCTGAACAAAAAGGTCTTCCAAAAACCATCCCTCCACTTGATATGAATCAATTCCTGGTCTATGGAGAAAAAACCAAAATACCCCTCCCTCTTAAACTTGAGCCAATCCACCACTCTAATATCCAAAACCATACCACTATCATTGATGCCAGCCATTATCAGAAATAACGCCTTTCTTTTTACCCATCCCTCTTTTCACATGAAAATCCCATATCTGTGCAGCTTCAGCAACCTGATAGGTATCATTAATAGTAAGCCCCAACATTTTAAGTCTGACAGAATCCTTAATCAGGTTACAAATAACTTCCAAACTTCTGGATTTGTCTTGGAAGGTTCTAAAATTTCTTTCAAGCCAAACAAAATAGATAGATGCACCAATAAGTAGTCTCTGAAGGATACTCCAAATAGATTTGTTGAAAGGCCTAGCAAGCATGTACCTCAAGATATCAGACCAGCTGTTAGGAGCATGATCAAGTTTCACCAAACATTTTAGCCTTGACCAAATTTTACCTGTGAATTCACATTCAAAAAATAAATGGTTATGACTGTCCTGAACTTTCTTGCAGAAAACACACATGTTGTCATTCTTCTCCCAAACACCCATTTTGTCATGGGTTTTCAATCTACCATGAATGGCTAGCCATACCATGAAAGAGTGCCTTGGTGTGCATTGACTGAACCAAACCAATTTAGCCCATGGAACCACTTGTTTACTCTCTCTAATATCATGCCACACATTAGAGATAGCAAAATCAACATGTCTTCCAGAATTAGTCATCCACACAACCTTATCAACTTTTCCACTATCAAGAGGAGGAGGATCAATTTCCAGTAACCCATCAAACCTTTCAGTTAAAACATTAGGCCAAATCCATTTACCCTTTTCAATCATATCAGCAACCTTGGTGTTTACAGAAAGCCCAGAATAATGGATTTGCCTTCTAGTAATAAAATTGCTCAGAGGACAAATGGGGTGCCGGTTGTCAAACCAAAGAGAAGTATTAGCACCATTACCAATTCTATGAATAATGTGACCTCTCAACATCCATCAAATTTTAAGAATTTTCCTCCAACTCCAGGAAGAACCCCCTTTATCAGAAGTTCCTACCCTTCAATCTATGCTTATAAATCCACTTAACCCATAATGATTCCTTAAAAGTAATAATATTCCAAATATGCTTAGAAATTAAAGCAATGTTCCAAGCTTCCAAAGATCTAATACCCAGACCCCCTTCCATTTTAGGCTTACACACATCAGACCATTTCACCTTAGCTTTTCCTTTTTTTAAAATGCCAAAATTCCATAAGAAGTCTCTCATCAGCCTCTCTACATCATGAGAAATAGAAACCGGGAGAATAAACATAGAGGACCAGTAAACTTGCATGGAACCAATGACTGAAGATATTAATTGCAATCTTCCAGCAAACGACAAAGTTTTATTTTTCCAATCCATAATTCTCCTCCTAACCTTATCAATTAAGGGCAGACAATCTTTACTAAAAAGCCTATTAGATATTAAAGGAACCCCCAAATATCTAACAGGCAGAGTACCGACAGTTAAAGGCATAACCTTAAGAATTCTATCCTTAGTAGCATCCTTAACATTACCAAAGAAAACCGTACTCTTTGGCATACTAGGGAGGAGACCAGACACAGCCCCAAAATCATCAAGAGCATTCTTCAAAACAGACACAGATTTACTATCCCCATGACAGAATAGTAACAAGTCATCCGCAAAACAAATGTGTGATGTTGAGGGCCTTACATTGCCAATGATACTTAAACACAGTGCTAAGAGACACATGCCTTTTAATCAACAGATTAAAGACTTCCATAACAAGGGTCCAAAAAGGTAGGGAGAAAGAGGATCCCCCTGCCTCAATCCCCTTTTTCCTTTAAAAAAACCCTTCAAATCCCCATTGATATTAATGGAAAAAGAGGTAGAGGTCACACATTCCATTATCCATTTGATCATAACCTTATGGAAACCAAAATTAATCAAGCAACTTTCCATAAATTTCCACTCAACAGAGTCGTAAACTTTTTGAATATCAATTTTAAAAGCACACTTGGCAATTCCTCTTTTAGTATGATAACCTCTCATCAACTCTTGGGCTAAGAGGATATTATCACTAATCTGTCTATTAGGGATAAACGCACATTGACTTTGATCAACAAGATTACCAAGGCAGTGTATAATCCTACCCGCTAGAATTTTACTAATAACCTTATAGACCACATTGCAACAAGCAATGGGTCTGTAATCAGAAACAACTCTAGGAGTTTGAAGTTTAGGAACTAAAGATATGATAGTAGCATTTACCTCTTTAAGCAGCTTACCAGATTTGAAAAATTCCTTAACAGCCTTGCAAATGTCACCACCAACAGTACTCCAAGCAGCCTTAAAAAATTGAGACGAGAACCCATCAGGACCAGGCGCCTTATTCCCATCAATATCAAACATAGCATTCTTCACTTCATCATCCGAGATCTCTCTTATCATAAAAAAAGCATCAGCATCAGAAAGCTTATTGATAAACAAAGAGTCTGGATCTTCAATGGGTCTGACATTAGAACATTTGCCAAGAACATTTTGGAAGTGAGACACAAACTGAGAACCCACATCATTTCCAAAATGAGTCACACCATTCAAGTCTTCAACAGAAGAAATTCTTCCTCTATTAAGTTTGCCTCTAACAACATTGTGGAAATACTTAGAATTCATATCACCCTCTTTAAGCCACACCGTCTTAGACTTTTGTTTTAAGAGAGATTCTTCATCTTTTAAGGCAGCCTTATATGCCTTCAAGCAATTTACATCATTTTCCATAAGATCCCTAGAGTGAGGATCATCAACTAATGCAGCCTGAATACCAGATAAACTCTTTCCTGAGAACTTTCACATTCTCAAAAAGATTACCCTGATCAAAATTAAGCTTTCTAAGAGGTTTCTTGAGCAATTTCAATTTGGAAACCACAGAATACATAGAAAAACCCTCCACATCATAATCCCATATCTTCTTTACAGCAGGAATAAAGCCATCCTTACCAGTAAGGTAGTTCTGAAACTTGAAAGGTTTAGGTCTAGGCTTGACAGCTTCTGGAATAACAAAAGTAGCAGGAGTGTGGTCAGAAGTCATGAAAGGAAGGAAAATGGCATGAGAGGTAGGAAAATAGGACAAGAATGCAGGATTCACCATCACCCTATCCAACTTCTTCAGTAACCCATCTGACTTACCAGGCCTTTTATTCCAAGTAAAGCTAAGGCCACTCATAGCAATATCCTCCATATCAATATCTTCAACACAATCCCTAAAATCACTCATAGCAGTAGTAATCTTAGATCCACCAGAAGATTTTTCAGAGGGATCTAAAGTGGCATTAAAATCCCCTAAAATAATCCATGGAGCATCCTTAATAGACCTGCTGTATTTCATTAAAGATTTCCACAAGCTCCTTCTATCAACAGTATGTATATGAGCATACACAAAGGAACAATGAAAACTTAGGTCACCATTTAAAGATTCAATAAAACAATGCATGACCTGAGCAGTTTGATCCATTACCATAACATTAATATGACTAGGGTCCCAACCAACAATAATCCTAGTACCACCAGGACAAGAAGAGTTATTAGAAACCCAATCCCAGTTACCTAAAACTTTCTTGCAAATGGAATCCAATTTCTTCTTTTTGACATGAGTCTCCAAAAGACCACACAAGCTATACTTATCTTCTCTTAAAAGTTCAATAACTTGATCCTGATTTAGGGTGTTGTTTAAACCCCTAACATTCCAAGCAAAAGCCTTAAACCCCATTAAAACCATTAGAAGAGGGTGCTGCACCATTACCATTAGCTTTAGCAGCATCATTATCATATTCTGGCTTCATCTCAGTAGCAATGCCATCCATCTCTGATTCAACATCATCATCTTCATAAGAAGGATCCAATTGAAATTTATGACAATTCTTATAGAAGTAATCCATCTGGTGTATAGTCCACTCTAACCTGACAGCCTTAGAAGGATAAATACCAGCCTCCATAAGAATAACAACTTCTTCCTTTAAACCAGGCCATACATTACTATCAAATTCCTCTTGAACACAGTGTTGTAAATATCGCTCGGCGGTACCTCGGCGGTCGACCCCCTTTAAGCGATATATCGGTTTCTCGGCGGAGACCCTAAATTATAAAGGAATTCTGCAAAAAATATATATATTTAATAAGTTTTTTAATATTCTTATTATTTTTAACTATATATCTTATGTATATGTTGTAAAATATACATTATGTGTGGTTTTAATTCAGTTTTGTATGCTTTTATTAAATCACGATCAAGAAAATCATAATACCAAAAAAAAAAACAAAAACAAAAAAAAACCTAAAATCGGCCGATTTTGACCGACTTTGACCGATTTTGACCAAAACCGATTTTTTACCGATAAGTGAAAAAACAAATCGGCTGACCACCGATAAGCGATGATATATCAGTGATATATCGGCCGCCAAGGCCGATATTTACAACACTGCTTGAACATTTATGTCGTCTTCTTTACTACCTTGATCCATATCATCATCAATAAGAGCCTGGAAGGAATTATTGACAGGAATGGGTTCCATTGAAACTGCATCAGCAACATCCTTAGAACTAGACCCCCTAACAAGAACTTTAGGTTTATAATTGGGGTCTTTACTAAGTTGCTGCAAAGATTTAGCCACATAAACAGCATTAGCGGGCTTCTTCAAAACATTACCAGCCCCTTTAGACGTAGAATTAAAACTATTTCCCTTGGAACCATTACCTTGAATCTTCTTGTTACTCACATCAACATTACTTCTCGCTTTAAGTTGGGACTTGTTCTGATTTACACCATTGCTTCCTTTGTACATAACACCCTTAGAGTTACTAGAATAAAAACTATTTTGCTTAAAACCAGGTCTTCTCTGCATAGTATTAAAATTATTACCACTTTGAACATTTCTATCATGCATACCAGTATCATTAACTTTAGGCCTTTATTCCTCTTACCGACAGTAATAAAGCCATCTTCATCCATGTCATTGAGCTTATCTTTGTTCCTCGATACCTCACCACCAATATTACCCGCTTTAGCTTCCATAGCAAATGTTTCCTCTTCAGTCCTTGGTCTGATTTTATATGCCAAAGTGGTGTGGCCAAAAGTTTTACAATGGGGGCTTCCACTGGTACTTAACTTCTAACTTACCAGCCTTGGCTGGCCTATTACCCAACGGGGGATATTCAATTTCTAGGACATTAGGAAGCTCTTCATGAGCAGAGACTTCCACAAGAACTCTTGCAAAATCCAATTTACCCGCCTTTTTTAAACATCTTTCTCTAGTCATTTTATCCATTACCATAGGTTTTCCTACCCCACTCATAATTTTGCCAATCCCATTACCATTACACAACTCCATGGGAATATTATAAACACAAACCCAAATTGGGATAGAAGAGGGTTCAACTTTATCTAGCCATATACCAGGTTCCCAAGTGTTGTGGAGAAGAGGAACATTTTGAATCATCCATGGACCACTTTCCAACACATTCTTCATACCCTCTTCACTTTTAAATTTGAAATAAAAAATCCCAGAACTGGTCTTAGTAATCTCTTCAATCCCATGAACTCTCCACATTCTCATTAAATTGCCCCTAACCACCCTATAATCCATAGAAGTTCCCACAAAATAACCATACAACTGCAAAAAACAGGCCTGACCACCCTTATAGACTTCCTCAGCAGAAAATTGAATTCTCTTGTTTCCATTACCTTGTTTAGATACAGCATTAGGAGTGTATTCCATCTTCAATGCCAATTCCTCACTTCCTTGTTTCAATTTCTCAGCAAATCTGTCAACATCAGCCGTGTACTGATTTGAAAGCAAAGATGAGCCAAAACCATTAATACCACTAGTGTTCCAAGCTTTATTGCTAAAAATCATAGGTTTCTTAACAAAAGGATTGCTCATAGAATTATCTCCAAACTGAACTTTAAATAAAGGACTAGAAGGCTTTTTGAGAATACCCTTTGACTTATCATTTCTCCCGAATTCAAACTCACCACCATCCTTATAACTGGCAATACCATCTAAAACACTAGATAGACCAACACCAGTATTCACTACATCATCCATACTAGTGTGCTCTATACTAGGATTCAGACCTGCCTTTCCCTCATCACTTCCTGTCTTAGCAACAGTAATGCCATCTCTACTACTAGCATTGTCACGACTAGTATTATCACCTACACCAACACTAGTGTGCCCAATACCAGGTTCAAGACCACTACTCTTGGCCACAGGACAACTCAGTGCTATCTAATGGGTGTTTAGCTAAAGGAAGCTTAATAAACGACCCATCATTGCCCAAATTCTTATCATGAGTGATAGCAGACTTATGAGTAGAACTACAATCAGTACTACCTAAGGCAAATTTCAAATTACTATTAATAGCACCAGACTTCAAATCACCTAAAACTTCACTAATAACATCATCAACATGACATGAATTAGCATGCTTACCTTCTCTATTATCCCCAGGAGAAGAATCAACATGTTTTCTAACCTTACCAATCAACTTAGAAGAACGAAGGTTCCTTAAAGCCGAACCAGCACCAGCAGATGCAGATCCAGGAGTTGAAACCCTAATTTTACTACCATGACGATTCCTTCTAGGTTTCCTCCCTTTACCAATCGAAGGAGAATCACCACGGGCAGCCACAGGGTAAACCACCGAATGGCTGAGATTAGTGGGTCAACTCACAAAACTCCAAAGCAACAGGGTCAGGGGGTTTTTTGTTATCAATTGGCATATCAATGGAGGATGTTTATGTGTTATACAAAGGGGATTACAGGTTAGAAACCCTTGAATCTTCCCACAAACCCAGCAGGATGAGAATCAAAGTGTGATGAGAGACGATTCGCCAAAAATCGCCTAGAGATAGAGAGAGAAAAAGTTTTTAACACTAGACGCTAAATTAGACATTTTTTTACAACTTACATTTAGAATATGCTACATGAGCACAATACATGGCCTGTAATGAACTTATCTCCTTGGTTGTGAACTTGTGTTAAAGGTGGGCATGTGGGTACTTTCAGGGCCTCTGCCTTGATTCTCACTGATAGTTTTGAGAATTAATAAAAGGGTGTAGTTTATTTAAGCTATCATTGTAAATGATAGTGGTTCGTTGAATAGTATATATATATAAAATAACACAAATGCAAATCTCAACCAAATGCCCTTAACCAAGGCAAAAGGTCAAAATCTACACAAAGAGATTAAATATATAAGAATCAATTATAAAAAGATTCCGGAAGAGATATTCCCGGGTCGTATGTCCCAACGAGGCTGCAATTGAAAGTAATCCTGGTTTGATGAGAAATTGAATGATGGAGAATATTTAGATATGATGGAAACACTGATATAATTACAACTAAAATTAATTAAATAAAACCTAATTTAATCTACGGGAAACAGATATAGGAAATGGGGATCTTAAAAACTACGGGAAACAAAATTAGTTATAGGGAAATCCTAAAATTAAATCTATACTAAAATACGGGGAACAGAATCAGGTATCGGGAAACCTAAATACTAAAAATTAAGAAAATAAATGCTAAATTAAATTAAAAATCAAAATTAAATTCTAATTAAGTTAATTTGAAAAATAAAGAAAACTAGAACTAAAACGGAGGTCGTTTGAATGTAAAACGAAAAGAAACGGTAAAACGCACTCGGTAAAACGGGTCTAAGACTGAAATTTAAGAAAAATTAAACCTATACTAAATGTTATATTTTTCCTAGACACTAAATGACAAAAGAAAATTTTATAAAAAAGAAAAATATTTTTTATTAATTTTTGAATTTTTTATGATTTTTCTAAGATTTAATTAATTAACAAAAATAAACTTTTTCTAAAAATTAACACTAAAATTTTTCTTTTATTTTTCAAAAATACTAGATTTAAAATGAAAATTAATGCAAAAAGAATTTTAATTTTTCAACTATTTTTCTATTTTTTATGATTTTTATAAGAAAAAGTAATAACTAAAATCTATTTAAATTTCTAGAAAATACAAATTTAACTGGAAAAATATAGAAAAATAGTTTTTATAAACTACAAAGGTGCAGAAAAATTATGGAACAAAAAGCCCTAATTTCTATAACTCAATTGAACCCTAATTTATGTAATTAAAACTATAAACCCTAATTATTTAAACTAAAAACTAAAATATTAAATCTATTTATTATACTAGAAAGACAGGGCAAAGCCTTGGTAAAGGAAAGTCAAGGTAGCGGGTGAACGTGATAAATTTACACAGCAGTGAAAATGATTAACCCTAGACTATGAGAAAAATACCAAATAGACCCCGCGATTCTAGCTTATTTTTGGCTTATTAAAAAGTGAGATTCAAAAAAAACTTAAAACTACAAAGGTGTAAAACAGCTTATACTCTACAACATTAACAAAAGGACTTTGCACTTTTAACCACAGAATAAGCTAGAAAATAAGCTGGTAGATGCTGTCACAGAAAGTGCTTGTTTGAGAGCTTTTTAGAACTTTGGCTTATTTTGAGCTTATTACTTAATGAAACTTTGAAACAAAAGAAGCTAATTGGTGCTCAAGATGTGCACTAAAAGTTTCTATAGAAAAATAAGCTATGTTTTCACAAAGTTCACAAGAAAAATTAAATGAGAAAGTGCTAAATTTTGCTGGTGCACTTGGTTGCTGATGCACTTGGCATTAGGATCTAAGATGAACTAAACTCCACAATTAAAACTCTAAAATTCTACTTACTTATCATGTCTATTACTAGTACTTTATTCTATGTGTAATCTCTAAATTCTTATTAACTCACAAATTTTTATAGTACTTCTTACTGAAAAATCCCCTGGTGCTGGCAATGAGTTTTTACACTCTAATTTTTATAAAACTAAACTCTAACTTCTAAAAGCTGATTGAATACTTGTTATATAATCTATCTCAACTAATTGAAAGGCTTTGACAAAGTAAGGTTGACTTTAAAAGTCAAATTGAGCTTTAACCAAACACTCCTTTAAGTAAAACAGCACACCGCAAGATGAGCTTAAAAGCTTGTTTGAGAAAGCTAATTAAAGCCAAAACCTTTTAACTACTCATACTAAATTGACTACTTAAAATAATTAAGCACTAAAACTACAGCTTATTAGAAATAAGCAAGTTTATCTCCCTAGGCTATACTACCTCACTTATGACAAAATTGAAAAAGTAAGATTCAAAGCTTTATATTCCTAAAAACCTTTTTATCTGCTTCCGACTAATATATAAACTAAAGAAGTCTATTTTTGAGCTTATAATTAGTAGCTTATTAGGAAAAATAAGCTACTTACTCTACTAGGGTTTAACTACTATTATGACAGAATTGGAAAATTAAGTGAGATTATCTCAACTAAATCTTATGAATACTAAAGACAGCTAATAACAAACTTAAACAACATTATATTAAACAGAATTAAACAACTTAAATTATGCTTGACATTTTGACAATAGTAATTTCACAAGAACTCTTAACTTTTTATATTAAAAACAGAAATATTACAACATAAAGCTTTTAAAACAACTGAGTATAATAATCTTAAAACAAACTTAATTAAATTTTACACTAAGAAAAGAAAAAACAGGGGTGGACTTCGGCTTGTTCTCTTCACTTTAAGCAGCTCAAAGTCCTTCTATTACTTGGTGTTTTTGCTGTGAGAGTACAAGGCAGCATACCCAAATCCTACCCTGCCATTCCACCATCTCACCATTGAAGGTCTTCGGGTTGAGTGTTTTGTTAACAGGGAAAGGGTTATAGGGGCAGGGTAAGTGGGGAAAGGGTGAGGGGTGAGCTGGGAGATGTACTAGGGTAGTGGTTTGGAGCTAGAAACCGTGGGAGAGGCTGGTAAGGATTTGGCGGTAAACGGGTTGAGGTACGTTATGGTTGCAGGATTTAAAAGAAAAGAATGGGGAAGAGGCAAAAGTGCCCCCCCATCTTTCTTTCTCTTTTCATTTCATTTAGCCCCAAAAAACAGTTATAAACGAGTTTAGAAAGTGGCAGTTTTGGTCCCTCTGGTTTTATAACAAAAGAATTAAGAAAGGTTTTGGCTAATTGCAATAATGGTCCCTGCGTTTTATAACTAAAAGAAAAAGGGTTTTGGAAAATTGCAATTTCAGCCCTTGTGTTTTATAACTAAAAGAATAAAAGGAGGTTAGGGTAAATTGCAAAAATGGCCCTTGTGTTTTATTTTTTCATTTTTCTTTATAAAACAACTTTTAAAATTGGCAATTTAGCCCCTAAAGTTTATAAAAATTGAATTGTGGGCTTTTGTTGGGCTTGGGTTTTGTGTTGGGCTTTTGGGCTTGTATTGGGCCCAATTGAGTGTGTCTGGGCCCAATAAGGTTTAGGCTTATGTTATTGGGCTTTTTAAGGCCCAATAAGGTACAGGTTTGGTTATTGGGCTTTTTCAAGCCCAATAAGGTTATGGAGTGGGTTTTGTGTGTACAATGGCTGAGATTGGCTGTAACTGGGCTAGGATTGGGCCTTCAAAGTCTTCACAGTCTTTGTCAATTGCACACAAATGGGCTGTTGAAATT